>VDFB02243052.1:0-52228 GCA_007258455.2 Sequoia sempervirens | reverse complement strand
CCTCTGCTAGAAACCTTTATGTTTCCCTTGCGATGTCTGTTGCTGCTGTTGTTGCCCACTCTGTGATGGTCCCTACTGAGCTCTATAAGGTGCAACTCCCTGAGATTAACCTCCTCTAGCACTAGACCCCGTTGTCGATCTATTGCCTATTTGAGCACCCATATGGCCTCCTAGTGCCAAAGCCAGACTCTCCTCCACCAAACTCACCTTCTCCACTACAACCTCCATGGTCTTGGGTTCGAAAACCCTCACTCCTCTGCTAAGATGAGCATTTAAGCCCCTGAAAAAATGGTAGACCAACATACTCTCATCATCTCCTACCCCTACATACTGCTTGAGCTCGTAAAAGCATCGCTCATACTGCTCAACTGATAGGGCCAACTGACATAAGGCATGAAACTCATCACCTTGACACTGACGCTAGTGCTCTGATAGGAAACAAGCTTTGAACCGCTCTAAGAAGATCTCCCAAGATACAGAGTTGATGTCTATGTGGATCTTCTGATCCTCTGACCTCCACCATGTGGATGAAAATCCCCACAGGTGCATAATAGTGCATCGCGCTTTGGTATTGCTACCATACAGATGTATCGCAAAACACCTATCCATGTCTATAAACCATGTCTCTGCCTCTAACCTAGTGTCGGCTCCATCATACAATGGCATACATGCCCTGAGAAAATCTCTCATGTGCATCTTTGGCTGAGTGGAACTTCCCTCTCAGTAGGGTTACCCTAAACCACAGCTTGTCTCTAGCCAAGGAGTGATAATGCATCCTCTAGAGCTCTACGTGCAACCTCAATCCCTGGCAGATCCTATTGTTGAGCTATACCCGCTGAAACATTCTAAGATGTCTAGTGCTCTTCCTGATCTGGTATGATGGGAACACCAGGAGGAGAGTCATGCTAACTCTCACCGCGACCGCCTACACGGCCACATCCACGCCCTCTACCTTTTTCGTGTCTAGGAGGCATAATCCTACAAAGACAAATCAAGGTATTAGGAAAGGTACACAACATAAGACCTACGCAACTAAAATATTAATGGATTCATCATAATCCCAGAGTACCCAGTGTTTAAACCTAAGCTTTGATACCATATGTAATGCCCCGCCACGAAACCCTAGGGGAAGTTGCAAATAACTACACAAACACAATAATTTTTTTTTTTAAGTACAAACAACATGAAAGTTCACTACCCATTGCCAACAACCCCTAAGGTTACGAGACTGAGTTTACCCAACAAGATACATGAATTAAAACATAACATTTAAATACTTAACAAATTAAATGCACATACATTCCATACATGATAAAATTACATCAAAGACATAAGATATACCACATGTTTCCAATAATATAATTTACAATATGATTACAACACTTATTCCCTGAATGAGGTAAATCCAATAACCAAGGTTACAAATTACATCTTCCACCTTGATACAAAGAGGGGTAATAAATTACAATAATAACTTAAAGGAATAAAGCATGAAATAATTGGATCCCACGAGCTCTCCAACTAGAAATCTCATCCACACGAACAATAAGATGACCCAAACGGATTAAGGTGCACGTTCTACCCAACCATGTAATACCCAAAGGCTCACCCCTCGTGCTAGGAGATAGTAATAAGGATTCCTAGGCAAGACCATCATACTCTAGACACAGGCTACTCAAGACTTAACCAAATTGAATACAAGTACAACATCACATAACACAAAGGTTACAATGCTTCCAGAGTTAAATAATCAATTACATCACTAATACAAACATTTTTTTGACTTAAGAGAAGTTTCATCTCACATGGGATATCCTGGTAAGTCTTCCTAGGTCCTGGCCCCCATCTTGGTATATCCTGGTAACCTCTAACGACTCCCGGCCCCTCATGCCAACTAATGAGGAATCAGTTGTCTCTCATAGAGACGAGACAACGATCTTGCCATTCCAGGCCTTCTCATCTCATCCCAAGTCTATACAATCCCTCGTGTCCATGAGCGGGGAAAAATTAATCTTGTTAAGTGTTTGATGCAACCTAAGCCTCTAAAAGTTTATTATGTTATCACTGAATTAACTAACTTGCAAAGAGTTTCCTTGACACCACTTTGTGTGTCGGCCCTCATTACAAGCCACTCCTCTAAAACAACATGTAGAATAACTCCACACCCAAAGGTACACAAGTGCAACCTAACGAGAATGACTCCCTATACATGACATAAAGCCCACACTTCCCGTTCACAATAACCAGGTATAATACTGGATACATTTAGATGCACTACCCAAGGCACTCCAAAGGTTGAATATCATAACGACAACCCTTACAAATAAATGAAACCCCATCTGGAAGACTTTAGAATATTTACTTTATTTGCACATCGACACAAAAGAAGGAGAATGCATAAAGAAGGACAATTTGACAATTAATCCCTACTTTAGGATTTCCTTAATCCAAGCCAAACAAGGAGATATTGGTTATAATCAAGTACAAATAATTAAAATTGATTGCAACTACTCCAAAGTAACTGAAATTATATTTATAATAACGAAGAAATTAGACTAATACTTTATCTCCCTATTTCTCCGATTACACAAAATAATTGAATCAACTTGCTAGTTAACTTCATTGAATTAAAAACAAACAATTTTATTTCAACATCCATAATGAACATAATCAACCTAAAATTAACTATATTTAAATACACATATATATTAAATATATATATAAAATAATATACTTAATGTATATACAAATTTATATATATTTAAATATATAGTTATCATTTAAATATATATCCATTAAAACTCAACTAACTCACTATTTAAAAATATATGTGCTATATATATACATTGTATATATATATATATAAATAATTCATAAAAAAATTATTTTCTAAATATTAATAAAATATATATATATATATATATTATATAATATATAATTATTACTTAATATATATATATATATTATATTATATACAATTATTAATAATAAATAAATAAATTTATAAAACAAAATTTATAATAGTAAAACAAAACCCAAGTATAGTTAAGTGGCCTCCCTCCCAATGGGAGAGAGGCAGTCACCAATGCCAGCTTCCCCATATGGGGTACGCTGTGGGCGCGACCGCTACCTTGGGAGGAAGGCACTACCTCCATAGTGCCTTCCCCATGGGGGCCACTCAGGAGGCAAGGCACCCCCCCCCAAAATATCCTCCATTTTTAATATATTTTTTGTTTAATAAAAATTTGTTTTCTAAAAGCTTTTCAATAACAACAAAAAACAAGCTCTGTTTTCTGGAAAAAAATTCCAAAACAGGGTAAATACATTTTTTTTACAAGAAGGAGATTTGGGTAAGAAAAATCCCAGCAAACAGCCAATACAAGAAAAAATATAACAATATATATATATATATATATATATGAAACTGTATATATATATATATATATATATATATATTAAAATTTTCATTGTTCAACAGTGAAGTTATGCAAAAAAAAATTCTCCAAAACAAAACACAGCAAAATAATTGCAAACACAATTTTCTTAATTTCAAGTTCATAACAGAATTCTTTTGTGCAACTTCTAATTTTCTATGGTTTGAATCTTGCTTTGTTTTCTATCCCATAATTTCAACAGAAGTTTGCAAGTTTTTGAAACAAATTTGACATGGGTTTTCATTGAAATTCAAACAGCATTTAAAAAATTTCCAACAGCATAAAAAAATTTGAAACTCATTTCAAAATGAAAACAAAAATCAAAGAAAGAACCTGGTTTTTTTCTCCAAAGCTTGAAGGATTCAAATGGTGCTTCCAAATCTTTTTCCAGCCCACCCAAGAAATTCAACCTTCTTCAAATCCAAAACAAAGCCACAACAAAACTTTTTCCACCAAATTGAAAATTGAAAATTATATGAAATTCTATTTCCTCACATAGAGTTTTCCCCAAATTTAGTCAAACCCCTAAAATATCCCATCCACCAAATTTATTGCAAGTTTGGGGATATTTTCATTTCTTTTAAATTTTAAAACAAAATTACTTTCCAATTGAAATTTCATGCATTTAAAAATTTCTTTTTACAAAAGAATTCAAAATTTTGTAAATAAATCCTTTTACATATTAATTTTCAAAAAGTGCAATGTAAAACATGATTTTCATTTTTATTTTAATTTAAATCTAAATATCCAATAATGCCAAAACAACTAATCTTAATTTAATTTACCACTGATAACTTAATTAATCAATAAACTAAATCTAACTAAGATTAAATTATTTTATTGATTAAATTAAATTAATCAATAAAATAAATAACATTTCAACATTGCAACTAGATATATTTAATCATTTTAACTACACCCACCATTTAATAACCTTTATAATTTGAAATTAAATAAAAACCAAGGTGAGAAGGGACAACATTAAAACTACTAAACCCGACTACAAACGGACAACACACTATGACTAAGGTGATGACTTGGCACGGAAAACCTAGCTACTATCTCCCAATCGATTACCGTTGGTCAATGGACACGGTCCAACCTGTGAAATCGGGTGGAGTTGATGTCATGTACCTTTCAACCTGCGAACAAAGAGTATATTGAACATGCATATATATGATATAATAAAACACACCGTGAAGGAGAAATCTTAGAATCGTAGGGCACTCGCAAGCGAGTGATACAATCCTGTCCCCTTCACCAATACAAACTTTCTAACTGATGAATCTAACATCAAAGTATAATCAAAAGCATAACGCATCATTAATTAAATATTTGCTATGCTAATTCAAAAACATGCCATAATGATAACATCATAATAGAATACCATCACACCAAAATATAACATACGCATCACTTAATAGTTGCAATCAAATATAGCCAAGTACCATAGTCAAAGTGCTAACAGAAATAAAGCATACATAGAAGAACACTGTTTGATTAAAAGAGAAAACTAAAGGGGTGCTACAAGAACTAATGATGTGTTGTTTGATTGTGTTTACGCAGGTTTAACATCGTCATTCACAATTCCTAATCATCTTCTTCCACCTTTTTAGTTATGCAAACTTTGTCACTCTATTTCATAGGGCAGTGGTGAATTGCATTTTGTTTTTTGTTTTGAGTCCTTGTTTCAATAAACCTCCCATGAACCTATATATCTAGCTCAGTGGTCAAGGAGTAGATATAGTGTCAGATATGTTCAAATACTGATAGTTTTTTATTACACATACAATAATTTATTTTTCAATTATGGAGTTATGAATATGATATCTTTGAAGATTCTTATCAAATTGTGAAATCTTGTTATATGCAATGAGATATTTTCAGTTTATTGTTATGTTCAGTTGATTCACAGAGTTTATATTTGAGTTTAATTCATGGATACATTAACTTGAGCAAGGGACAATCAAGGTAACTATCCTCCACCATTATTTTTTGTTGTTATAGTAGATGCTTTTATTTACTGCATTCATCTTAATTAGATTTTGCATGTCCTGTATGAGAATGAAATCATGAATGAGATCTTGTCTTGAACTTTATGTTTTGTTTTTTCTTAATATGTCAATCTTCAGAGTGAGTCAATTCATTAGAAGTCATAGTTAATAGTTTAAGTAGTTACAAAGTTATGGTTTTAACAGTTAACTAGTCATAGTCTTTAGTTGTATGTACCCACAACAATAGTTTTCAAAATGAATCTTTTTCTTGTTTCATAGTTTTATATTTTTCCAACATGTGTAAAAACATGTACTAGATGATATAGGAAGTATAAAATATTTGGATGTGCATACATTGCCAACATCATCACAAGCTTACATCAATGTTGGTCAATAATTAAATAGAGTCTTTACAAGGGTTTAGTGGACTGTTCAACAAGGAACCACCTCTAAATTATGTTTGTCACCAAGTTTACTGAGCATTAATTGGAACTTATATTTTTTTGGTGTCGTTGTCAGGGATGGTGCTACATTCAAGATTCTTCTATGTAATTTCAAAGATTTCTTAGTTTAGAGTTTTGTTTCCAACATTAGGATAATCAAGTTTTAATCCATCAACGCCAAAAAAATTTACTAACATTGTGCAAGTGTGGGTGACACAAAGTCATGACTCTTGTATGCTGAGGCAACAAAATGCTTTGGGAAGATTTCTCCCCTCAACACAAGAAGCTAAAGAGGATATTGTTGATCATAATGAAAAAAGCGAGGGTATTCCTAAAGGACTTTTCTTTTCACCAACATTCATTGCAAATACAAAGGAAACCTTCAGAACTGAAACCAAGGAAAAAGGGTGGGAGATGGATAGGAGACATAAAAATGAGAGACCTATGTCAAAAAGAAAAAAGAAGGTGTCTACCTAATCAAAAATCCACATTTTCCATGTTCATTAGGAAAAGGGATAGTGCCACAAATGATTAGAATTGAATTACAACCCTCAAGGTGAGTCAACCCTAGGTTTGGACACAGTTGCCTTAACTTACTTATGACAAAAATGACTAAACAACAATTTTGGGAGAAGAATAAAAGTACATTAACAATCCAACCTATGAGATCTACCACTTGGAACATGAATTATTATGACAATACTATCATAAAAAACTATTAACCAACAAATCTAAGAAGGTTAGGATGGTAGTACTTGACTCCAAAAGTGGTTTTCAGACTCTGCAGTAGGATAAGTTTTCCCAAGGGTGAATGGGTCCTTGCATCCCTTTCTAGAAAATCAAAAGCCAATCCAACCAATAGGAATCAACCACAAAAAGTGGAGGATGTCACCAAAAGTGGAAAGTGTTCTTCCCTTTAAGGAAGGGGACACCATATTACTTATGTCCTAGTAATAAACTCGCTTTATTATTCTAAGAAGGCTTAAGAAAAGTGTAGGAAAAACCTAGGACCAAGGGAAAATAAATTAACCCACTAGGAAAATAAAAACCTACACAAACATCCCCCCTTAAGCACAGCTTAGGAGGATGTAAAAGATGATGGGTCTCAAAAAATGAAGCCATGTTAGGTACCCATGTACATATCAAATTCCCACTTAAAAAAGAAGAATCCCTCACAAATAGAGAGAGAATGCCCCCAAAAATAGAGAGAGAAGAAGAAGAGGACTAAGTAGCCTCCCCAAAGAGGCCCAATGGTAGATACTCAAAATTGGGTGGAGAATATGGTCCATGATCATCAAACAACATTCCTCCCCTTAGGAAGAAACAAAACCAAAGGTGTATGCAAGGGTAAAAGTACAAAGTTGTGTCACACTTTTTAAAAGAAATGACCAACATTAATCCAACTTTTAAATTTGAATCACTAAAAAGTGGCATATATGTTTTGATTTTGAAATGATGTAAACTAATAAAATATTTATTTTTTAGTATACGTTATGCTTGTATTTTAAAAAAAATAAAAAAATAATTTCAATATAGTTTTTTATAAGTTGACACTATAATTTAGTTGCTAAAAAAATGCTAAAAAATGAAGTTACATGAGACATAAACCTTTATATAGTAATTTTTTTTTTTTTCCTTCAAATTTTTTGTGTGTATTTATAACTTGAAACTTGAATGCATGGATATATATTTCTCCAATTTTGATAAATATATAGTTGTATCCTCTCTATCCATTTCATTAAGAGTTACATAGTTGTTATGTAATAATTCCCATGTGGAAAAGTTGTGTGGTTAATAATTAGGTTACTATATCTTCCTTTACCTAGAAAATATTATTCCTCTTCTAGTTGTTGATATGGACTTTATGAATGAAACTAAGCTACTAAGGAGAAAAGGATGGTGATTTCATAGAAACATCTAGCTAAGAATAGAGAATTGAAGCTACAAAGTGGTGTACTAGATAATGTTGGATAATTCACCTCCTTGGACATATATCCATTAGAAGGAGGAAACTCTATTACCTTGTCTAAAGGGTTTGAAACAACACCATTTGTCTACTTTATGGATTATCCACTAAATGCCAACTAGATTATTAGATCTGAAGTACCACTTGTGTTAAGGTTTTTATTACTTTTACCACTCCTAAATGTTGTCCAATCTTATTCCTTTTTACAAAGAGAAATCTTAGTAGCAAGTCGAGGAGTGAGCTTACTATGATGGGTATCCAAGGGACATTCTTTGATCTTATGATCATAACATTAGCTCCTAAAAAAAGTGTATTTAGTTGATTAAGATAAACGACATGTAGAGTATGACACATTAATTGAATTTGAATGTCAATTTTTTACTTGAGTCCTTAGAGAGATAAATTTTAACATGGACTTGCTCTAAAAGATGAGTTAAAGATGAGTTAAGGAGAACTTATCTATCTTAACACAAATAACTTTACTAACTAAGATTGTTATTTTGTGCAAGATGTTCTAACATGACAATAGAAAACTTGGAAACTTCACCCAAACAAGAGGACAATGAATGTTTCTTTAGAGACAATGAAGTCGTGAGTATAGGCAATAAAAAAATAGAAGCCCGATACACAAATGAACTAGAGACCGTGCTTGAGGATGACTTTTGCATAGCTAGCTTCAAGAAAATAAAATAGGAAACATACATTAATGAGGTTTTGGATAGCATCAAGATGAAACCTATGCAAGACCTAGGTCTTGTTAACCTAGTCCCTTAGCATGCTTTCATGGGGGATCCTCTCAAAAAATTGTCTTATTTTAAGTTATTTGTAGATAATATTAAACTTCTAGATAGGAAGAACCACATTAAAAGGTGATTCAAAATGTATATATTATGAAATACCTTGGGGGATGAACTTCGTGAGCCACCCAATTAGTGGAGTCATTTTCATGTATTGTCAAACCTTCAACAGTAGTATCAACTATTGAATTGGTGAAGTTCAAATATATTAGAAAGGAAAAAGCTGCCCTCAAATATACAAACTAAAAGTACTTATAATAAATATAAAAGAAAATTTCTATTCAAATAGATCTAGTATAACAAAAAAAAGACACATAATGATAGTAATAATGATAAACATAAAATCAAAGTGGGCCCTAGCTCTACTAAGTAATTCAAGCATGGCTCGGCTGGTCACGAAGTTCTAGTCTCCCTCGTCTCCGTGGTAATCGAGGGCGTTTAAATACCAACGGGTCACGCAAAAGTTTACAAAGACTGCAGCTTTATAGGGGTCGTTACCCGATTCCCCGCAATTTAAAAAAAAAAAAAAAATGATAAACATAAAACCCTAATAAAGTATACCCTATATTATAATATTGTTAATCAACTACTCTTACAAAAATATTAACTAATGTTGTTTAGTTCTATAATTTTATATATAGATGATTAAATAAATGGGCAAGTCAATAGTCAGGTCAGCGTGGTCAGGTTGCTCTAAAGAAATCTGTCTCTCTGCCGTGTCCAGCAATAGCAACATTAAGCTTCTGTAGTCATGTCAAGTAAACTAAAAAACGTTTCTGCCAACTACGACTATAATTTATATACATATTTTTGAGACAGAGGGTAAGTGTTTCTGTCAAAGCCTGTCTTCTTTTGATTCTAATTATTACTATCACTAATCGGTCTCTACTGAACAATTTCTTCTTAGTCAACTTGCTCTAAATAAAGTTCGTCTCTCTGCCGTGGCCGACAATGGCGACTTTATTAAGCTTTTGAAGTCAAGTCAAGTAAACTAAAATAAAGTTTCTAATACGTGTTGAACATTGAATTTCCGTAGATACATTCCACTTCTAAGAATCCATCAACTGGTTAAATCAAGTAGTGGGCGCAATCTATAATATAATATTCTATGACAGTGAACACGATCTATAATTTAATCTTTCACAAATTGTAGTTTTTTTATTTTTCAATTAGATTAAGAAAAAATATCAAATTACAGCAGATAAACGGAGCTGGAACTAACAGTAAAGTGCAATGGTGTCAAGCAGATCACCAAAAGAAAAACCAACAGCAACAGAACAAGCTGCAGCATCTAAATATCCAGCTACAAAGACTGATAAACAGCAGTAAAACACGCTGCAACAAATTGTAGTTGTTCGTCATATTCAACAAAGAAATGCACGCTTTTCCTAACAATGTTTGGAATTTATCACGATGTTAAACTCTAATTTCAAAGTTCCTATTGAAAACTATTATACCATCTTTTTAAAACTGATGAATGGAGTTATCTCGTTTTAATGAAAATCGTATCTCTTTCTAATCTAAACTTCTTTTTTTTGTATTGAGGAAATGCATTTACAAAGAATAAAGAGCAGTTAAAAAACTGCAAAGAGAAACTGTACCCAAAGAGGAAACACTACACCTTAGAGAGTTGTACAAACGACCATAGCAAATATGCACAGCAGCAACTTAAACCATTCCACTAAGATGGAATATTACATCAAAGACAAAATACAAGAGCATTATACATCTTGAAAGATAGAACTTAAACTTTGACCAATACAAACTCCTTTTTTGCTCAGCAACTGTCCAACTTGCAGCTTGATTTGTTGAATCTAATAACTTATCCTTATCTGTTCATACACAACCTAACTTTCCTTTTGTAAATTGAATATGTAATAGGCCAAAGGGATTTTAAGAAGAAAAATGTAATGATATACCTTCAATAAATATGCTCAATGTCTACATCTTTTTGAAAACAAGGATTTTATTTTTATTATTTTCCCTTTCTCTAAAGTAGTGCATGTATGTGTATGTATGTGAATATATTATTAATGTAATTGTTTTTTGTATTATTAGTTTCATTAAAATATATAAATAATGAATAGTTTCTTTATAATTAATTTATAATTTCATTGTTAAAGATGAAATTATTGATTCAAGTAGTTATACATAGCTATCAATTATTTAAGTGTTGAAGTATCATCAAATTATGGCATGATAGTAATTTAATTTTATTGTTTATTCAAATATTTAAGTCTAAACGTGCTTTATCAATTTAGAGTCAAACAATCAAACCGTGATAATTAATTTTTTTATTCAATTAAGTGTTAATAGTTTCATTACTTTGTAAACAAAGTTCTTGTTAAACTTACAACATTTTGAGTGATTGTTAAGATAGTGCATACATGAAATTTTGAGTTTTAGAGAAAATAATTTGTATCTTAAACTCATTAGCCTATGAAAAAAAGAACTTATTGTCAACTTGATAACATGATTAAAATTGTTGATTTAAATGCTTGAGTCTAGATATCAGTCATGGCTTAAGTATAATGAAACTACTCTACATAATAGTCAATAGTAAATTAAACAAAATAAATGGATTTAGGAATTAACAAAAATTTATTGTCTTATTCACCTTTTTTCATTCAAAAAATAAAATAAATCTATGTTTGAAGATTAAATAATATTTATTCAAAATTAAATAATAGCCAACTTAAATAAATGGACACTATGAGCCAAAAAAAAAACAAAACAAAACAAATTTATCAATTCATAGGACAAAGATGGCGAGAAGTGAAAAAAAATGAGCCAATAAAATATTGGCATCTATGCTTGAGAAAAGCTATCAAGTTAGCTTTGATTATGTTTGAGTGCTCATTATTTTATTTTTGGGATAGTTAAATTGTTAATTTTCTTCCTTGTTCAAATTGACAATGCATTGGAATAGGTTGAATTTTTAATGTTATATTTTTCTATTGGCACATTTGAAATATGTGTTTCTCAAATTTTCATATTTTGTTGTGATGTAAAGGGATCCTTGTAATATTTTGAACAATGTGTGTGTGCCTATGTAAATATGTGTTCTTGTAATGTAAATCTCATATTGATTTGAATATCTAAGAAATGATGAACAACATAGAGAAATATAGTTCATTATCAAATGTATTCTTATATATGGCAAGATATTTCTTCGTTGGCAATGAATATTAGCACATATGCTTAAGATAAATGACTGATAAATTTTATTATATTGACCTCCTCTTTATGTTTTCTCCAAGAAAGGATCACTAAATTGTTCATTTATGTTTTTTCACAAATTGATGTTGCATTAAAATATGATAGAGGTTTGCAATGTTACACTTTTTCTTGCTAGATTTTGAATGTATATATTTACAAACCTTGAGGATCACTTTTAAAAAAAAAATCATAATTTTTTTATGTAGAGTGATTCACCTACCACTTTGCATAAATTATACACATCTATAAATGTGTGTTGATGTGATAGTTGCATCACACATCTCATAAAAAAATTGATCTCCAATAGATCATGCATAGTCAAGTGATATGAATGACATTGTAGAGTGCATTGCAGTACAGGTGTGTTCTTTTTTCTAGTGATAAATTTATGAGTAAATGTTCATGTGTGATTTGAGATAATAGGAATGGAAATTTCACATGCATTGTACAAATATTTTACCATCATGATGGATTGAGATAATTTCCTAGTATAAAAATCAATAGGTGACCATTAAGAGAGTCTTTAATACCCTTTCATTGTGGTTTTGCCTATATAAAATACCACTTTTCATGCATTTATATAATATATTTGTGATAATAATAATAAATTTTTGCCCCATTGTTCTCAAGATTCATAGCTTTCACTTATGAACTAAATCAACGTTATACATTTCATGATAGTGTTAGTGTTGCAAAGGGTATGAAAGGTTATACATTTTTGTGTTTAGATAAAAGGTTTTCTTGATAATCAAGTTTGTATATTCATATACCTTTGTATCAACATGGGAAGTCTTACAAATGTGTGACTTTACTTGCAAGGTGACCTCCAATATTTTGAAAGTGAGCTCTTCATATAATTTTCAACATATTTATTGATCTATGAAGTGAAAAGGGAAAGAGGTGATTAAAAATAAAATTAAACTATTAGGTGATTCACCATGGGATTTATTAAGATTACAATATCAATATAGTACTTTTATATCTTAAATATAATATTTCCAAAAGAAAAGGACATGACCACGCAAAGGTCTAATACTAAAAATTGTGATACTAAAGAAATAAGATAAGATAGATATTGAAGTAGGAGCATCTAGGTTCACTTGCAAGAGTAGATACTCAAATCTTAGATATTTACAATGTGTTCATAGGAAAATGATAAAATTAGCACGTGAAGAGGAGTTAAAAGGGTATCCATATTTCAATTTATGGGAAGATCTAATGAAAATTGACCAAGTTATGGAGTTACAATTTTTTAGCCTACATCTACACTTTATGGAACTTTCAGCCCTTATTGGACCTACAAAACTTTCATGCACTATTGGATATATTTTGATGTCCCTTATGTTCCCACAATTTTTTTATGCCCTTTGTTTCTTATAAAAATTGTTGAAGAGAACTTGCATCAAGAAATGTGGACATGTCCACATGACCCCAACTTTCTCAAATGACTAAAGGGGGCTAAGCTAATGTGAAAATTCACAAGTGAAGTAAAAAATGTCAATGACCTCAAATTCTTGCATCTTAATGACTTGTGATTTCCTGTGATGTCTTGGTGACACTTATTTCCTCACATTCTTGGTCAATGGTGGAACTTCACTTACCAACAAGATAGATTTTGATAGCCTTTAAAATGCCACAATATCCAAATGGGCTTGGTTCTCCTACATGGACAAGGAACGGGATTTTTTAGGTACCAATAATGCATCCAAAATCCCCTTGCAATATCCTAATTGCCATGGTTTCTTTATCAAAAGAACATTTTTTTTTGATACATAGACTATCCACTACGCCTAAAATTTCTACAATCATGCCATGAAAACCGGAAAGAAAATAAAAAGGTGGTTATTTAACCTTCACACATATATGATAAGTGAATGAAGGATTGAAATATGTCCCATCATGTTTAAACATGGGGAAGTTATTGCACTATGTTGTCATTAGTGTTGTCATTGATGTCAACCTCTAGTGTGGTCATGATGAGATGGTGTTTGTGGTGTTAAGTAGGTGTTGCAGATGCTGTAGGGTCACATGGTTTCCAAGTACTTTTGAGAAAATTTGTATAAAGAATGTACAAGGTGTCAAGGATGTATTGTGTATTGTTATCATGTATTTCTTCATTCTTGAAGATGTGCTTGTGTAGTTTAGATATGACATGATAAAAAATTCTTTGAAGGTATTATATAAAAAAAAAGAGGTTTTAGAACATGTGGTAGTAGAATATGTGTTTGACAGTGTGCTAGATTGTCTCTGGCCTAGAAGAGGGCTTGTAGAGGCCGTAACTTTCAACCCAACCCCGTCTCGAGAACACCGTGTTTTGACTGTCAGATTTTTTGGTGTTTTTGCAGTAAAGATAAAAAATGCGATTTTGCAAGGAATTGACTCGAAAATTTATATAAAATACTAGATGCTCAAATACTACAGAATATAGATCAAATCTCATTGCCAGATAGTTTATTCATCATGCTGGATAGTTACAACTGTGAAAAATCAATATGCAGACAAAAAGGCAACAACTTTATTAATGAAAACCTGGTTATTGCAGCCACCTTGAAATGAAGAAGAATAGGTACGGCCAGCTTCAGAACACGAATCTCCAAGCTCAGAAACAATGAAATAGCTCCAGAAACCCTAGGCGCCAACTTTGCAAAAGACAGAAGACCAAAAGTGAAGGCGTATCCTCCAGATGAAGAAGTACGGCCCTTGCTGGTACAGAAAAGTACGGCCCAGCTGCAGCAATAAATATGGTACGGCCTCCTAGAAGAATGTGCCTGAACTCTATGAAATGATCCCAAACAAGTCGCCACCAATAACTAATAAATAATCTCTGTATATCTTTCCTCAATCAATTCAATAAGCACAACTGCAACCTCTGAATGAAGTCACCCTGTTTGACAATCTTCAACTGATATCTCACAGTCTCAGTATGTCAGATCTCAAGGAGGGAACGTTCCTCAAAACCTGTTGATCTGCAGAAACCCTGGTTTCTCAAACCCCAATGCTCTCAGAGAGAAAAGTTAACAAATTCGAATAATTAATCACATAAGTTTGATTTGCTCTTTGAAAGAATATATAACTTCCTTCAATAATTCGACTTTTCTCATTAAATCCATTAAATTGCATTTAATAATAAATATTCGCCCTTTGTTCAATACTTTGGCTAATATTTATTAAATGGCATCCTTTTTAATTTAATGAATATTAAATTCATTAAATATTAATTTTTCCCTCTTCCCTTATAAAGTATTAAAATACTTTATAATTTGCCATTTAAATATTAACTTTAATATTTCATTAAAATGACTTTATATTATAAAGTCAAATTAATTATTCCATCATTTATTATTAAATGCTTCTGATAACCCCCGTTTGCTCAACCAAACATCAAACCGGGTCGATACTAAGCTGACTTACTATAAATAGTAAGTATCTGAAAAACTTCTCAGAAAGAGTCTGAGAAGGCCCAACCTGAATCAACTGAAGGGATAATGTTCCCGAACACCAGATAACTGCCACAAATGATCCTCTACACACATCTGCCAGCCTATGAGGATCAAAATGATAGGCTCTCTCCTCAACAAACAACGTCAGCTAAAACGGGGACATTACAGTCCGCCCTCCCTGAAATTACTTGTCCTCAAGCAATCTCTGCGAATACGGACGCACCGCACCACCTGGATCCCAAGGATAGTGCTGGACAATGTTCCTGCTAGTCACAACTGACTCCTGCAACTCCCACAATTGATCAACAATAATAGAATACCATTCCCTATCAACCTCCATGTTGTCTGTCATGGGATCAAGAAACTCAGGAGGAAGCAAATCAATCTGCAAACAACACTTCCTAAAACTGCACGAGATATACTGTCATCCAACATGTCAAGCACGTGCATACCAGAACTGTGCACCTGAAACAAATCGTGTACGTGCGGATCAAACATGAAACCATATACACTCTGCACCGTGTACTCACTGTCAAACTCCTCCGAAAGCTGAGTCTGAAATCCCAGTGCACAAGTAGGATCCCAAACACTATCATCACTCTTCCCACTAACGAGAGAGATAGAGAGTAGGCTCCCATCTGTAATCCCCCTCAACACATATTTCTTGCCCTGTACCTCAAATCTCATCTCCATTTTAGGCAAGTTGAGGGTGAACACACTAATGTCCTGAAGCCATCTCATACCCAACACTAAATCCATCCCACCCAGGCTGACCACGTAAAAGTTTGCCTGCAACTCATAATCATTCAGCATGAGGGTGAGATTACAAATTCGTCGAGTGCAAGTGAGGGTATATCCATCTGCCACCCGAACTCTAAATCCAGCGAAATCCTCGGTCTGGAGTCTACATCTGCTGACAAAGCTCTCATCAATAAAATTATGTGTGGCTCTTGTGTCAAGCATAGCAATACATCGCTGTCCATCCACTAATCCCCTAAACCTAAATGAATCATCCCGTACACTAGCAGATAATACCAACGGGGACAAGTTGGCATCGGGCCCAAACTCCATAGAGGCATTCCCGGCCTCTGCATGTTCTGAAACAACCTGCTGGTCTGAATCCTCAAACTCAAAATCTCCAAAGTAAACCCACATGGCGCGGTTGGCTCTGCCCTTTGGTCTCAAAGGACAATCATGCTCCTTGCTGTAAGGTTCTCTGCACCAATAACAAAGTTGTTTCCTCCTCAATTCATCACGAGTTGCATCATCAATTCTTGCTGCTGTTTTCTTCTTTGGTTCTGCGACTGGTGTATGACTCTCCTCAACAGGCAAGGTGTTTGTTTTAGGATGAAATTGTTTTTTCGGAGCAGAAAGCTCCATACTCCTTGCCTTCCGCATGGCCTCCTAAAGAGTAGGAGAATCAAATGCCTTGACCCAACCTCTCATTGGCTCCAACAATCCCTCGACGAAGAGAATAATAAGTCTCCTCTCTGAGATGCCTGTCACCATAACTGCAACCCTCTGAAATTCACCGATGTAGGAATCCAAACTACCCGTCTGTCTGAGCTGAGCTAGCTCTCTGAAATAAAACTCTGGATCCTTTTTGTCGAAACGCTCTATGAGCCTGCTGGTGAACTCCTGGTAAGTAGTAACTGCATGATGGCCAAGTGTGTACATGCCATGATACCACCAATCATGCGCCAACCCATCAAAATGCAAAGTAGCAAACTTAATGGCCTCGTCCTCCTGCATAGGTCTCAGTGATAGATAATTGTCCAACTTCTGGACCCAAGACCTCGTTGACGTCTTATCGGAACCATCAAAGTATGGCAAGGTGATTTTGCTAACTGCATACTGTAAATCCCTGTTCACCTGTGGTTGTGGCTGCTGGTGCTAAGGAGCTCTGCGGTCAAATCTACCTCCCCCTCTAGGTTTATGAACATCCATAAACTCATGAAAGGATAACGCCTGTCTGATCTCAGGTGCTAATGATAGATACTCACCATGAAATCTAGTCACATCCGCTACTGACATGCCATTGTGTGGCTAAAACTCCTGATGGTGACCCTGCTACTCTGCCTCCGGAGTCGGAGGTGGGGTCTCTCTAGATATGAATGTAGGTTGTCCAGGCTTACGCTCATAATAGATCGGGAATGGCTATCATGGTGCTGATGCCAAAGGCTGGTCCACGCCTGCAGTCCTGCTTGACTGTCCAATCTGAATATAGTGCGGCTGGGATGGAGTATACTGTCTAATAGTGCCCATCAACTGGGACATCATGTCCATCATATTATCGTGCCTGCGCCTAAACTCCTCCTCAGTAATATCACCCTCTGCATGCGCTTTCCCTGAATCCCTAAGTGTCTCTACAGGGATCTCACGGTCTGCCATTAGTGTTGTGACACTGTTCTCACTGCTGTTGGAGCTAGATTTGTGAATACCCAATACTCCTGATACTGTCTCACCTTTAGGAATAGGTGGACCTATCCAATCCTCAACTCTGCCTGTTCCTATACCCTTAGTATAATGAATGATGTCTCTACTCATGAAAAAGCAACCAAAAAGTACTCTATTTACTGAAAAAGCAACTGAAAAAGCACAGGATGGCAGGAAAACTGTTCTTTGATACCACTGTAAGAGACCAGGTGTCTCTCAACCCAAACACTGTCCAGAAATACTGAGTTTTTTGTTGTTTTCTGAATTTGTGATTTTTTGGTGTTTTTGCAGTAAAGATAAAAAATGCGATTTTGCAAGGAATTGACTCGAAAATTTATATAAAATACTAGATGCTCAAATACTACAGAATATAGATCAAATCTCATTGCCAGATAGTTTATTCATCATGCTGGATAGTTACAACTGTGAAAAATCAATATGCAGACAAAAAGGCAACAACTTTATTAATGAAAACCTGGTTATTGCAGCCGCCTTTAAATGAAGAAGAATAGGTACGGCCAGCTTCAGAACACGAATCTCCAGGCTCAGAAACAATGAAATAGCTCCAGAAACCCTAGGCGCCAACTTTGCAAAAGACAGAAGACCAAAAGTGAAGGCGTATCCTCCAGATGAAGAAGTACGGCCCTTGCTGGTACAGAAAAGTACAGCCCAGCAGCAGCAATAAATATGGTACGGCCTCCTAGAAGAATGTGCCTGAACTCTATGAAATGATCCCAAACAAGTCGCCACCAATAACTAATAAATAATCTCTGTATATCTTTCCTCAATCAATTCAATAAGCACAACTGCAACCTCTGAATGAAGTCACCCTGTTTGACAATCTTCAACTGATATCTCACAATCTCAGTATGTCAGATCTCAAGGAGGGAACGTTCCTCATAACCTGTTGATCTGCAGAAACCCTGGTTTCTCAAACCCCAATGCTCTCAGAGAGAAAAGTTAACAAATTCAAATAATTAATCACATAAGTTTGATTTGCTCTTTGAAAGAATATATAGCTTCCTTCAATAATTCGACTTTTCTCATTAAATCCATTAAATTGCATTTAATAATAAATATTCGCCCTTTGTTCAATACTTTGGCTAATATTTATTAAATGGCATCCTTTTTAATTTAATGAATATTAAATTCATTAAATATTAATTTTTCCCTCTTCCCTTTTGAAGTATTAAAATACTTTATAATTTGCCATTTAAATATTAACTTTAATATTCCATTAAAATGACTTTATATTATAAAGTCAAATTAATTATTCCATCATTTATTATTAAATGCTTCTGATAACCCCCGTTTGCTCAACCAAACATCAAACCGGGTCGATACTGAGCTGACCAACTAAACCAGGTGCCCTGCCCAAAATAGCAGCTTCCACCTGCTGACTTACTATAAATAGTAAGTATCTGAAAAACCTCTCAGAAAGAGTCTGCGAAGGCCCAACCTGAATCAACTGAAGGGATAATGTTCTCGAGCACCAGATAACTGCCACAAATGATCCTTTACACACATCTGTCAGCCTACGAGGATCAAAATGATAGGCTCACTCCTCAACAAACAACGTCAGCTAAAACGGGGACATTACAAT
This sequence comes from Sequoia sempervirens, assembly GCA_007258455.2. NCBI lineage: Eukaryota > Viridiplantae > Streptophyta > Pinopsida > Cupressales > Cupressaceae > Sequoia > Sequoia sempervirens. Next base: position 32,896 of record VDFB02243052.1, on the reverse strand, counting down.
TATGAAGAGGTGAGCACTAAAGATATTCCTACAGTTCTATTTGTTAGTACAACTGACAAATGGTATTCCAATATTGCTTACTTTCTAACATATGGAGAATGTTTGAAGCATTTGACATATAATGATAAAAGAATGGTAAAGCTCAAGGCTACAAATTTTGTCTATGGGACAATGGTTTGTACAAGAGGGCTCTTGACAGTATTTGTCAACGTTACATTGATAAAGCTTAACAGAGCAAGTTGTTGGAGTCTTTTCATAACTTGGCATGCGGCGGACATTTCTCTGCACCAATGACAGCTCACAAAATCTTGTGAGCTAAGTAGTATTGGCCTACATTGTTTTAGGACACGTACAATTGGGTATGCAAGTGCGAACTATACCAACAGTTTGTAGGAAAGCCTAAGTTGGCAGCTCTTCCTCTCAAGCCAGTTGTCATTGAAGAGCCTTTCTAGCAATGGGGCATTGACTTCATTGGCGCCGTCAATCCACCTTCTAGTGCAGGACATGTTTATGTTGTCACTACCACCGATTACTTCACCAAGTGGGTGGAGGCTATCCCGGTGAAACATGCTACTTCAGAGGTAGTATGCAAATTCCTAAAAGAACATATCATTTCCCGGTTCGGTGTTCCGAACAAATCGTAGCAAACAATGCTACTGCATTCTCGTCAAGTGAGATCACAAAGCTTTGTTTTAAACATGGAATCACATTGTCACATTCTTCAGATTATTACCCTCAAGGTAATGGTCAAGCAGAATCTAGCAATAAGAACTTGGTCACTATCATTTGAAAGTTGGTTGACAAGAACCAGAGATCATGGCACAAGGCATTGTACGATGCTTTGTGGGCTGATAGAATTACCCCCAAACGGGCAATAGGCATGTCCCCATTCCAACTCTTGTATGGGTTGAATGCAGAGATTCCAATCACTTTGGAATTGCCCACACTAAAATTGGCTAAGGCCATGGAAGACGAGACATTTGACAGTTTTGTCGACAAGCGTATTATGTACCTCTCCGAATTGGAGGAAAAGTGTGTTCAAGTGGTGAACTGTATTGCGGAACACCAAGATCAAGTGAAGAAGCTCTTTGATAAGAAAGCAAAGTCTCGAGATTTCCAGGTTGGAGATCTAGTTCTCTTGTGGGACGAGAGAAGAGTGCCCAAAGGTATGCACGGGAAGTTTGACTCACTGTGGAGAGGTCCATTTAAAATTCACCAGCTTTGTGGTGAAAACAATTTCTTGCTCGCATACCAAGACGGAACTCCATTTTCGTTGCCTCACGGCGGACAGCATCTGCAACACTTCACTCAGTGAGGCAACAGATGAGTTTTGTAAATACTTGTACAGTCTTTATGTCATTTCCTTTGGAGTCTTTTTGTGTCTTTTTGTTTTGTTGCCTGACTCTACACCCAATGGATGGATGTAGGCACTTAGAGACTAGAATTCTTCTCCCTTTGATCGTTTTAAAGAATGATCGAAGGAAGCTCCCCAACTAGAGCCAGTTGTTATCCTCGAATTTAACTGTGCTCAATTCATGGGATAACCCCTACAAAACTTGTCAGTTTCGTAGCTCATGAACTCTAAGCACGCAAAACGAGGCGAATTGCATCAATCCTCGTGCATGGTCCCCAAGCCTCCAACATGCAGTATCTCATAATTTTTGAGCAATTACATCTGAAGTGTAATACCCCATGCAAGAGCTCAGTTTTTCTCCACCTTTGCATTTGAATTGCCAAAACATGTGCATTCGCTCAAAATTTTCCCACCAATGCATAAAACCCTTTTTTTTCTTTAACACTGGAAAATATGAATTTTTTGCAACTACTCTCACATGCCATTCTGATCTTTTGTGTCCAGACTCCTGGGTGATTTTGATTGATCTCTTGTTGTTCCGCGAATGTCTAATCCATCACCGAGCAAGAAAGTCATGAAATACAACCAGAAAGTTCTTCCCACCAATTCAGTTGTCCAGGAATATACATCCATGGTTTAGAAGGAATTTGAAGAGGAAGCTTTCTATAATGTCCCCAATTTTGCGAGCATCAGAGTTCGGTGGATTTAGCCTATTATGCGAATGCATTGGGGAATGAGCCATCTCCAGTGATAGGATGGATAGAGGGTCTTGATGGAGCTTGGCTTGGCTGTAGTTGTCAGATTGTTATCAGTTGGCTTTCATTTGGGCTCGTTCAAACACTATTTGTTCGGATTGCTATTTTTAGCAATTTTTAGCACTCAGCGGAGCACCCCTGCTATTTTTAGCAGTATGGTCTGCTCACGTGCAAAATCGCTTCCTTCTTCGTCAGCTTCAGACGGTTCGTGCATCGGGCATATATTGAGAGAGATATTAATATTTAATTGATTTAATTAAATATTAATTATTTGGAGCTTATGTTATAAAGTTATAATATTTTAAATATTATAACTTAAGTGATTTTTGCTGAAGGGGTCACCCATCATTGAAGGGGTTTTTTTTGTGTTTTTGCAAGAATAATGTAAATGGCGATTTTGCAAATAAATGATAGAAAAACTAAATAAAATCTTATAGCTCCGGAAACAACAAATATATTGCAAATATCGATGCCAGTCTATTTATTTAACTTCTGGACTTATTACAACTGAGATCCAATAGCATGCAAATACAAAGGCAATGACTTTTATTAATTAAAGAACCTGATATTCGCAGCAACTGAAGATGACCAGATCTGGTACAGCAGCTTGAAAAGATCCCTTCTCCCTCTGTAAAAAGATTGCAACTTGATTCAGACACCTAGGCGCCAAATTTGGAGAAGACTGCCTGTCAGAATGATAGGCGATTTGACCAAGGTCAAGAACACGCCTCTTTAATGCTTGTACGGCCTGCTGAGTGGTACGGCCCTGTTAGAACCAGCAAGTACAAATGTACGGCTTCTTGAAATCAGTGTACAAACCCTATGAAATGATACGCCTTGATTGCAAGATGCTTTCCGGATGAAAACTCTCTGAAAACCTGAAGATAAATGATCTTTGTATGCTCTGTAATTTCTTCTGGATGAAGAAATCCCTCTGCCTGGCAATAAATCGGATGTTATTTCACACCCTCTGAATCGCTCTCACTAGAGATGGCTCGTTCCCCAATGCATTCGAAACTGAAACCCTAGGCTTCTGTGCTCTGCTCAAGACTTGATCAATTTTCAATTCACAAATGACATAATGGCTCGAATTCCAATGAAAAATGCCTTATACACTGAAAAGTGCGAATTCCTCAATAATAGGGATTATTAAAAATTCGACTTCTCTTCTTTTTAATTTTTCAATAGTTTCAACTCAAATTTTTAATTATAAAATATAATTAAAAATTGGCCCCTTTCATGATGGGCGACCCCTTCAGCCAAATCACTTAAGTTATAATAAAATATTATAACTTTATATTATAATGCTCCAACAATTAATATTTAATTAAATCAATTAAATATTAATATCTCTCTCGATATATACCCGATGCACGAACCGTCTGAAGCTGATGAACAATGAAGTGATTCTGCACGTGATCCATCCATACTGCTAAAAATAGCAGGGGTCCCTCGCTGAGTGCTGAATACTACTAAAAATAGCAACTCAGGCTAGAAGTGTCCGAATGAACCCGAACAAAAGCCAACTGATCAAATACTGCCAAATGAAGCTGAGCCAAGCTCCAACAAGACCCTCAATCCATCCCATCAGCCTATGAGGGTCGCATAATAGGCTAATTCTTACGAACTCTGATGCTCGCAAAATGGGGACATTACACTTTCTCAGTAGCTTCAGTGGACAAAATGATGGATATTCAGTTAACTCTACATAACTTGAAAGTTGTTCTTGAAAGGCATCGAAAAGAGCGCAACACTATCAAGGGCTCAATCACATGAGTTCTTGCCATCTCCAGACATACCACAAGTCCCAATGATAAAGAAATTCAAGCAATCCTAAAGAAATATGAAGACTTCTTGGAGAAGGATGGTGGAAAAAGTTGAACGTGCCTTGATTTTCACTTAGTTTATTTTTCAGTATCTTTCATGCTTTTTGTAATTAGTTCAAGACAATTTACATGTCTTTTTTAGAATTGTAATTGCATGTAAAAACAGAGAAGTCCTCCAATAATTTTGGACTCCAATGTTGAATAAGTCAAAGTAATTATTTCTTTCCTAGATTAGCTCTTTTGCTCTCCTCTATAAATATGAGAGAGCTCATTTGTAATTAGTACCTTTAATCTTATGCAACGAAGTGCTGCCTAAATTGTGACTCAACTTTGAAACTTTGTGTTCAAATTGCAAGATCAAATTCAGTTAATAAAAGGAGGAGAATTTTGACTTCAACCTTTGTTTTGAATCAAGTTTGTACGAGTGAGAATGTTCTTATGTCATTCTTGTTGATTTCTCTTATTGTTAATTGGATAAGTGGTGATTCATTCTTATGATTGGAAGGACGTTCAAGATAGTTTATGTAAACTTTGAGTTATATTGATTACTTGGAATTGTGTGATATAAGTGTTTCTTGGTGAAGATTATCAAGAGACTTTGAGCTTGGATTTATTCACTTTGTGTACGGATCTATTGATGAACTGGGTTGATAAACTTTGTGCTATAACGTGCATCATTTGCTACTATAGAATTATCATAGAGGGCAGCAAGAAGACTTTGTTCTTTTGGTGTGTCTTCCGGTTACTTACAATATACTTATACCGGTACTCTTTGATTACTTTGTGCTACAACATGCATCATTTGTTACTACAGAATTATCATAGAGGGCAGCAAGAAGACTTTGTGCTTTTGGTGTGTCTTCCGGTTACTTACAATATACATATACCGGTACTCTTTGATTACTCTTACGTTTAATCAAGAATATTGGTGATTACTGCTTAGGTAGATATTTAGAAGTGTAGAGCATTGCAGAATATTACCATGGAACGTTGTAAACGCATTTTCTGAAAGAAGAGAAAATGGAGAATGTAACACACCCATCATGGTTAAAGCTAGTGTAAATAGTTTTAGTTTAGCATAGTTTACTTTTGTTCAAATAAGCAGTAAAAAGGGAGCCTCCCCTTTCAGAGAGGAGAGAACATTCTCATCATAGCTGTGGCTGAAAATCCTATTTTGTAATTTGTAAAGGATATACAAAATATTCACCCAACATCTATCAAGGAAAGCATCGTGCTCTCGAGCCTATCAATCTTCTCTTCAACATTGGTAATCCTTGTATCATCTGATTTCAACCTTCTGTATAATGCTTTTCCATCATCCTCTGCCATACTCACTGTCCTCACTCTTTTCAACCAAACTCTTGACTCTATCTTGGGCTCAAAAGGCACTAGACTTGTTTTTCCACTAAACAGTGTGGACAGCATATAGTTGCACAACTTGCAAATATCAATTTCCCAAAGAAAATAACAGCTCCAATACCACTTGATCCAGAAATCACTGGACTGATATCCTAGTGATGCATCATTAATGGATTCCTAGCAAACTGCCCTATAGGCTTCTATCACACCCATAACAGCATTTTAATGTGTGTTAAAACTTAAAACAATAATCGAATGGGTGGAACAACCAACTAAACAATGTACAAGCACAAAACCAGTCACATAACACAATAGTTCATCTGGAAAACCTGACAGGGAAGATAAACTCTAGGAAAAGTATACTTCTAGCATCTCATTCACTAATTAGTGTTATTACATGTGCGAATCTGCCAACAATATGGTCTTATGGGTCTGTGAAACGGTAATACACTATTTTCTATCTCTTCTCTGCCCTTGCACTCCACAAGAACCCTGCAACACTGCCTGATTTTCCTCCACACGGCCAAGAAAGTGTTTCTCCTCTACCCTCAACTCTTTTCATTCATGTAGAAATTCAAAACAGCAACAAAAGAAGGGCAAGAGACACTCTTTTGAATGTTTCTCCAAATATATTTTTAACCCATTAAAAAGGTTTGTTGGACAATTCAGCTGCATATCAGCAGATTTAGGTGAAATAAAATAATTATATTGCCCATTAAGCTTCCCAAAGTAGCCAATCATTATCTATATGTTAAATACCACACATGAAAGACAAATCACACCTTTAACTAACTTAGAGCAAGTGCAAAGATTTGCCAAAAAGTCAAAAAAATTGTGGTTGTGGTAATCTTGCCATCAATACATATCCTCAACTTCTGATGGCCATAACTTTTGCATATGGACTTGAAACAAAACGATTTTTTTTTCAAAATCACACCACTTTCTCCGAGGAATCGAAATATGTAAACATTTCCAATTTGGACAAAATTTTATGGCTTTTTGATGTCTAGAATAATCTTTGAATTAATGAGTCTAACAGTGACCCCAATGGTCCAACTTCTTCCATGAAGCTTCCTAATGTTCAAAAAGCATTTACTGTCATGCCCCCAAAATTATAACACTAAGATATAAAGCATTGAAATGTAAATAAATAAATAAAATACGTATTAAAAATATAAAAAGAAATATTAGCAATTTAATATTATTATAATTATCAAATTTAACAATATAAATATTATAAATATAAATGAATAATAAATAGATCTGTCATGTTCCCCAATTTGTAAGAAATAAAATAAAATAAAATATAAAAAAATATATGATAAGTGGCAAAGGCTGTGATTCCTCTCTAAGGGGAGCAGCACTTAAACCATTGACAGCAATAAATAAATAAAAAGAAATAAATAAACGAAACCGGAGGATGCTAGTAAAAACAAGGCAGCGCTATGTTCTCCCAGGCAGCAATTAAAATAAAGCAGTGATTACTATAAACAAAAGGCAGCGATCAAGGGGCATGATTTTTAAGGTTGTCCCCGTTCAAGCAATGCCTCTCTTCAAGGATATAAATGAAGTGCAGAATATTGTGAGATGGGGAGGAATAAGAAAAGATTGGAGCAGACAAAAGAAGGATAAATCAGAGAAATTAAGAGTAGATCTAGTGAAAATACCAATAAAGAAGAATGAGTAAAGGAAGAAACACAATGAACATCTTCTGAGCAGAAATATATGCAATAGATGTACAAGTAGATAACAAGCAGATGAAGAGCAGATATATATATATATGCAAAGGCAATTATATTAATTAATAATAGTTATAGATATGTATCTTCATATGAATTATATTCGATTATGCAATAATGGTGCTTGCAGGAATTATTGAGCCTTATAAGTTGTTATGTTAATATCAATGATAGATTCTTATGCATTGATTTACACTAACAATATCTTCTGAATATTAAGAACAGATCGACTGGAGAAAAGGAAGATACAGACCAGAGATCACAAGAGAAACCTCTCCAGTCCACCACAGCAGATTATTATTATCGAATATATGTGTTCAGGGGTATATTGTAGTGTCCCTTGCAATATCTGATGTGAATTTTCAGTTTATTGCATTGGACATTTCTTCAAATGGTTGTCAAACAATCTCCTTCCAGCTGATAGATGAATTCTCCCTTGTGCTTGAGTTTAGATAATGTTTTCATAAACATAAAGATTCAACTAGAACTCAGCCAATGACTATAAATGCAGTGAGTTATAAATTGCAAGGACTATTTTGATTTTCAAATGCAATAAGAAAGCTGAAATATGCTGCTACAGCAAGACAGTATTTTGTCAAACATATTCTATGCAACCACCAAACTCCATTATACATAATGCAATGATTCAGAACTGATTACAATTACTGCCAATGAACTCTAACTGATCACCTTAACTAAGTGATGTCTTACAATGCAACCCCATATATATATGAGTGAAATAAGCAGATTGGATATTCCACGTATGAAATGCAGATCTGAATATCATGTGTATGCAATTTACATCCTCATATTCCTGTATTACAGCGGTCTATCCAGCAACTTCAACAAATGCAAATGCTTACAGAATATGCAAAGTTAACACTAAATTAATGAACCTGGTTTGTGATGCCCCTGTTGATGCAAAAAGTGGTGCCCAGAATGAACATAGACGCCAAGATGAAGGTCATCCTCCAAGATATAGCTCCCGACTTATTCTCCAAAAAGCGATTCTTCCGTTGTCCTAGCGGTTACTGACAATGTTGTCTTTTTCTGAAGTTCTTATGGAGTGCAACTTCTTCCTTCAATCATACATTGGAGAATGAACAAGCAGCTCCCGATAACAGAAATGAATGGCGACTTTGTTTTCTCTTTGTCTGACTCTATTTTTGTCCCATTCGAGCTTGTCTTTGGCTGCAATATTTTATCTACTCCTTTATTGGCGTGGTCTTCTTTCAACAGCAAGCTTCTCTCGATTTAATACTTGGCATATGACGACTTCCTTCCAAAACACGTCTTTCCAATAAAGTCGATCTCCACTATATTTGTCTTTATTCGATCATAAGACTAAAATTCTTGTCTATAGCGGCAGACCACGGCCCTGCTGGTAACCGCTTCTAAATTTATTTGTTTTTACTGATGAAGAATATACGCTTCCTCAAAGGCCCGCTATTTCTTCTTGTCGCATTCGCTGATTTGGAAGACTTTGTCCTTTTCCAACTTTGTCTTATTTGCAGAGATTACCAAACTAATAAGAATCGACCCAGCACCTTGAATCGTTTTCTTTATCTTGTTGCATCTGTCTGGATGACGCCTCCACATAAAATATTATTGTTTATTTTTCAACCGCAATTATTCTCATAAAAAATTGATTTGCTCCAGCAAGCACACAGGCTCCTTAAGTAAAGTATTATTTTATCAATTCCCTAAATCTCTTCAAATATAATAATCTTCTCAGATTTGGCCAAAGGCCATTAAATCTGTGAATAATCAAATCTCAGCAATGAAAGCAGTAATACATCAGCTACTGCGATTGATTAAACCCTTGCAATAATACAACAGCTATTGCAAGATGAATCTTCCTCAATGAAGCACAAATTGGACCTTTGAGTGAAGCCCACAATTAGCAATAATTCAGTTGATATTTCACAGCCTCGAAATTGCATAACCAATGAGAGTTTTCATTCCCAATGGCTGAAAATGGAAGAAACCCTAGCTGGCTCCTTCACCAAACAAGTTCTTCAATTCAAATGTCAATTCCTGGATGATTAGAAGCTTGGCTTGATCTTCTTTTATACTTTTTCAATCCATCTTCAAGAAGCTTGGCTTGATCTTCTTTTATACTTTTTCAATCCATCTTCAAGAAGCTTCTAGAAAATATTATTTTATTTTATTTTAGTGACTTTATGATATAATATTTTATTTAAGTCACTTTATTAAATTAATTAAATATAAGGTCACTTTATAATATTTATTTAATTAATAACCTTACAAATAATTAATTTAATTATTATCTCCCTTATTTCTCCAATCCCATTGAATCCAGGAAACCATCCACTGACTAGATATCTGCCACAAAAGACCTCCTAACCATGCTCACGAAAATGGGGACATTATAGTCCGCCCTCCCTGAAATTGCTTGTCCTCGAGCAATCTCGGCTGCAAGAAAACTCTTCCCCACGTGGATCCCAACTCTGAAAATCATCCCTATATAAATTGTGCACAGGTATCTCTACCAACAACTGATCAGTGAACTCTACCATTCTGCGGTGATGTACATTATGCATCCATGTTGTTGGGAAGCCAACACCTAGCGCTTTCTGTTGTGCCACTCTGATACCCCCTAACAACAAAATGTCACAAGTCTCTAAGTAATCAGCAAAAGAGAACAAAGTAGAAGACTCACCAAACTTGGACTCGTCATCGGAAGACAAAAATGTGTCATACCAATGTGAACCTGAATTCCGCATATTCAACCCACCTCTTTGCGCCAACAATGACATAGTCAAATCCTATACATGTGAGTTGAAATCAAACTGATGAGCGCACCTCAAGATGCAATCGAGGTGAAACTCCCCTGACTGTGCTAATGGAATACCCAAATGATCCAGTGTATTCCATCCAATACTTCTATCCTCCGAAGGATGAGTTGGCCTTGCAGCAACATCATCAAGACCTTTCTCAGAAAACAGCTGCATACGTCCTATCTCACCTTCATCATGAATGCCATCTACTACCTGGAAAGGTGTTGGATCAATACCAAAACCCAACGTGCAAGTCCTAGAAGGAATCATCTTCTTCTGATACAACTGACCCATGGCAACCTCCAAAGTACCGAAGAAGAGATTGGTACTCAAATCTCTACTGACACCTGAATCTACAGCCGACACGATTCAGCCGACACTAATGTGTCTATACCACCATCTGACACTACACCTGTATCCTGAGTGTGAACACTAGGTGATCTCATACTGCTATCATCAACAACTGTCCTGGCTGCCCTAGATGAATGAGTCTCTGTTGTACATGATGTGCATCTAGCCAAACTCAACTCTAAGCAAAGCTCATCAACATATCTCTTGGAATCCTAAAGTGCCAACTGAGTGCTCACCAAAGAATCCCTAACGCCCTCAAGCTCTTGAGAGAGCTTATCAGCCTCCTCCTCTTTCATCATCAAGGCATCTGAATAGATCCCAACAAGGCTAAGAAGGTGATCTCGATCTGAAAGAAGGTGCAAATAGTTTGTTTGCATTGTTCCCATACCTTCTTTGATTGCATGTAGATCATGAGAAGACTCTGCATCAATTTCCTTTTGTCTTCCCTCTAACTGAACCCTCCAAAGGTGATTCTCAATCAATTTGTGCATTTTATCGTGATGAGATAATGCTGCCACAATCCCATCCCCATTCACCTTCAACTGGTTCCTCAAACTGTGCGGACTATGGGATGTATGACTAGCTTCTATTCCACATGGAGAAGCTTCTAATTGTGCCTGAAACTCTTTTTCCGTAAAGTCCTGTATGCTCAATTCTGATTTGGAATTAGGATACCACTAATTCCATCATCATCAATGCCCTTATCAGTTGTCTCAACACAAGAGGGCTCCATCTGCTCTTTGTACTCATCACCCATCTCAGTTGATCCAATGGGTGATGGCATGCTATTCGCCTGAAAAGGTGGAACCTGTAACCCAAATGAGATCAACTCTCCTCCAGTCAGTTGCTCCTTGAACTTCTCAATCTTTTGCTCAACCAATCTGCTTGTGAGTTCATAAGCTACGGATGAAACATGTTGCTCTCTTCTCCAAATGACTAACAAATCAGATTGCAACTGTTTGCAAACATCTTCATCTTCCTCTAAGATCATGGACAGGATGTTGAACATATCTCTCTTCATCTTGTCTAAATGGTGTTTCCCGATTACTGATATGAAGCAATCGAACAATTGGAGAATGGGAACATTATACTCAAACATGAGAACATGTGAATGCAATTGTGCCATCAACTCCAAAACTCTAACCCTCTTATTGAAAGTAGGGCTCTTGATGTCACCTAACCAATTGAAGCTTTCAACAATCAACTGTATGACCTCTTTCATTTTGTTAGCATCATATGGAACTTTGGGAGCTATAAACCTCATTATTTCACTTATGCAAGTGACAACTGCAAGTCTTATCTCCTCATCTTGATGTCTCATCAACTCTAGCTTGACCAAAGAATACACTGCTGGACTCAAAGCTAGTTGCATAAAATAAGAAAGTGGCTGATCAACCATGCACAAACAAGTTTCTAATTCCTCCAAAGTGTTGAGACAAACATCTTCTGGCGAGGCCAAGTGTTCCAATGTTTTTCCTATAATATAAAGTTTTTTTTCCAACTCCTTTTCACTCAATGAAGCCATGCTTTGCAACTGAAACTCAAACTTTGAATGACCCAACAGGCTGGGAGAATCTTGGCTCTGATACCACTGTAGTGTCCCTTGCAATATCTAATGTCAATTTTCGGTTTATTGCCTTGGACATTTCGTCAAATGGTTGTCAAACAATCTCCTTCCAGCTGATAGATGAATTCTCCCTTGTGCTTGAGTTTAGATAATGTTTTCATAAACATAAAGATTCAACTAGAACTCAGCCAATGACTATAAATGCAGTGAGTTTAAATTGCAAGAACTATTTTGATTTTCAAATGCAATAAGAAAGCTGAAATATGCTGCTACAGCAAAACGGTATTTTGTCAAACATATTCTATGCAACCACCAAACTCCATTATATATAATGCAATGATTCAGAACTGATTACAATTACTGCCAATGAACTCCAACTGATCACCTTAACTAAGTGATGTCTTACAATGCAACCCCATATATATATATATATATATAAGAGTGAAATAAGCAGATTGGATATTCCACGTATGAAATGCAGATCTGAATATCATGTGTATGCAATTTACATCCTCATATTCCTGTATTACAGCAGTCTATCCAGCAACTTCAACAAATGCAAATGCTTACAGAATATGCAAAGTTAACACTAAATTAATGAACCTGGTTTGTGATGTCACTGTTGATGCAAAAAGTGGTGCCCAGAATGAACATAGACGCCAAGAAGGTCATCCTCCAAGATATAGCTCCCGACTTATTCTCCAAAAAGCGATTCTTCCCTTGTCCTAGCGGCTACTAACAATGTTGTCTTTTTCTAAAGTTCTTATGAAGTGCGACTTCTTCCTTCAATCATACGTTGGAGAATGAACAAGTGGGTCCCGATAACAGAAATGAATGGCGACTTTGTTCTCTTTCTCTAACTCTATTTTTGTCCCATTCAAGCTTGTCTTTGGCTGCAATATTTTATCAACTCCTTTACTGGCATGGTCTTCTTTCAACGGCAAGCTTCTCTCGATTTAATACTTGGCATATGATGACTTCCTTCCAAAACACATCTTTCCAATAAAGTCGACCTCCAATGTATTTGTCTTTATTCGATCATAAGACTAAAATTCTTGTCTATAGCGGCAAACACGACCCTGTTGGTAACCACTTCTAAATTTATTTCTTTTAATTGATGAAGAATATACACTTCCTCAAAGGCCCGCTATTTCTTCTTGTCTCATTCGCTGAGTTGGAAGACTTTGTCCTTTTCCAACTTTGTCTTATTTGCAGAGATTACCAAACTAATAAGAATCGACCCAGCAACTTGAATCGTTTTATTTATCTTGTTGTGTATGTCTAGATGATGCCTCCACATAAAATATTATTGTTTATTTTTCAACCGCAGTTATTCTCATAAAAAATCAATTTGCTCCAGCAAGGACACAAGCACCTTAAGTAAAGTATTATTTTATCAATTCCCTGAATCTCTTCAAATATAATAATCTTCTCAGATTTGGCCAAAGGCCATTAAATCTGTGAATAATCAAATCTCAGCAATGAAAGCAGTAATACATCAGTTATAGCAATTGATTAAACCCTTGCAATAATACAACAGCTATTGCAAGATGAATCCTCCTCAATGAAGCACAAATTGGACCTCTGAGTGAAGCCCACAATTAGCAATAATTCAGCTGATATTTCACAGCCTCAAAATTGCATAACCAATGAGAGTTTTCGTTCCCAATGGCTGGAAATGGCAGAAACCCTAGCTGGCTCCTTCACCAAACAAGTTCTTCAATTCAAATGTCAATTCCTGGATGATTAGAAGCTTGGCTTGATCTTCTTTTATACTTTTTCAATCCATCTTCAAGAAGCTTCTAGAAAATATTATTTTATTTTATTTTAGTGACTTTATGATGTAATATTTTATTTAAGTCACTTTATTAAATTAAATAAATATAAGGTCACTTTATAATATTTATTTAATTAATAACCTTACAAATAATTAATTTAATTATTATCTCCCTTATTTCTCCAATCCCACTGAATCCAGGAAACCATCCACTGACTAGATATCTGCCACAAAAGACCTCTTAACCATGCTCTTGAAAATGAGGACATTACATATATTATGCCAATCAATGTTTTACATATGTATACATATTGCTTATAGAGAATAAAGAATGCTTAATGTATAATTTCTTATGATAGATATGTGTGACTGTCTAAAACCCACCTTGTAGGAAGGGCCTAGGTTGAAGGGGTAAACAAGGCTAAGTAGGTCATTCTAGAGTTGACCGTAATGGCTCCTAGGACCAAACACTTACGCAGAGAGCCAAGTAACCCACTTACGACCCCAACCCAATTCCACAAGGTGGCAAGTGTCTTTAGGGGGTTGAGACATTGATGGGGAAAGCAGGTACAAACCGCCAAGGGAGAGGGTTGTGGTAAGGACCTCTTAGGCTTGGTGTAGAAATGGCTTTGAGCGGACCTATCGTGTCCCTTCTCCCCAAAATCCTAATATGCTTGCATTAATGATGATCTATGGATGTGATCTAATTGCCTAACTCTTATATATTTACCATGTCCCTTCTCCCCAAAATCGTAATATGCTTGCATTAATGATGATCTATGGATGTGATCTAATTGCCTAACTCTTATATATATATATATATATTGTTCATATGGTGGTTGCAGGATTCATCCAAGGATTGCATTATTAAAGATATTTATTTGGTAAGACAAACCCTAACCCTAATTTACTGCAATTTGTGATCAGTGGGAGAATTAGGAGAGGGACATGTTGATGCGTGTTTTATGACACAACAAACATTCTAGAATAAAGTGTCAAAGACGCTCTATCCCCTCTTGAAAAACTACCTCGTATGCTAAGATTGCAAGTAAGATCATACGGTAATTCCAATGTTTAAGATGAGTGCGGATGAGCTCTGTGGTTTGATGTGATTTGCTGGTTATGACAAGGGGACTTATGCTAGGCTTGTTCAATTCACAATGAAGGTCTAGACAATGAAGCTCTATTGCTTGGGTCATGGATCAAACAAACTGAAAAAGGAGATAAAGGTTTAGAATTTCTAGTCTAATGCCTAAGAATTCCAGAGACGGTATTGACTTGGTGGAACCAATAACCACACTTTGCTTCGCCACGCTCAACGACAACTACACAAAGAGGGTGCAATCTTCAAGGGAATGTGCTTATGATTTTCATGTCATGAATAACTACCATCGAATCGAACAATATTTATCCAGACAGAAGTTAAGCATCCACAAAATAAGCTCAGGCTAACTTTACGCATTGAATGAAAATCATCCATTCAAAGAAAGTATGAGCAAAAGTTTCACCACAAATCAATACTTATCAAATCTTGCATTCATCTAACATACATGAAATAAAATCTAAACTATGATGAGGGATAAGAACCATGCCAACTCCAAAATAAGAGAAGTAATCACATCAGAACAATGCATGCATTACTTATTACTTTGGCAGTCTTACAACAATTGCTTATCTCAACATGTTTTGCAACATGCTCCCATGCTTTACAAATGAGGGGTTGAGCTCAATTTATAGGCTCCCCAATTACAATTCAATGGCCAAGATTAATTCAGGATCAACGGCTGAGATTACAAATAAAACCCTAATTAGGATTTGCTACCCCTCGACCAATGAGAAAATTACATTTGAGGACACTTGTCCTTTTTGCTAAATATGGACCAACAGATAAAATAGAAAGTTTTTGCATGTTGATTTGGAATAATTTGATTGGTTGGAAGATGACGAGGCGCCACCTCAGTGTGTTGGATGTCTTCTTTGATCACTTTGGTTTTGTTCCTTAGAATGTTTTCCTTGCCGATGACTTTATCTTTTGTGCTTCGATCTTGGATGACTTTGGCTTCTTCTTCTCACCTCGCCTTGGAGCACCTGTTTAGACTTGAAGTTATTAAGTCTTTCTTTCCGGATTGCTTTGGAATTCCTTCACGTGCCTTGAATTTGGAGAGGAACTCCCTTGTGCTTTCGCCGCAATGTAGGAAATTGGAACTTTCTCGATGGAGAATTTCCCATAGCCAAATTTTGGCTATTCAATTTCACTTTGTAACGTCTTCAAGATTCTGGCCATTTTCGTGCTCAAATGAACTTCGCCGGTGGATTTGTCTTCAATTTTGAATTTGGCTTGCGTAAGATGGATGTACCTGACAATGTGCCTGCCGTTGTCTTCATGATGCCAAATTCTTAGCGGACTTCCTGTTGGTCTTGCCGTGTGCAAGGGTGGACTCCCCAAGTTTTCTTTCATCTCCCTTCAAGTCGGACTTTACACTTTCTTTGCTATTTTCTCCTTCGCCTTGTGTAGCCATCCGCCTGCAAGAAACAAAATAAATTTATTTTAGATATTCTCTCTCCTAAAGATGACTTTTCAAGATAAGTTTTGAAAGATTTTTATAAATTTCACTTTCAAGCTTTTAATTTTCTTTCCGTCCAATTTATTTGGCCATGAACTTCTTTCTTTTTTCAAAATTTATTTCGCCATGTCCAATTTTATTTGGCCATAAATCTTTTCGTCCAAAATTATTTTGCCATGATTTTCAATCGTCCAATTTCATTTGGCCATATTTTATTGCTTTTTCCAAAATTTATCTAGCCACGTCCAACTTTATTTGGCCATAAATTTGTTTCGTCCAATTTTACTTGCCATTACCCTCTTCCGTTGGCCATATTTTCTTGCTTTTTTCCAAAATTTATCTAGCCACATCCAACTTCATTTGGCCATATTTTCTTGCTTTTTTCCAAAATTTATCTAGCCACGTCCAACTTTATTTGGCCATGATTTTCTTTAGACATTTTAATGTTTGGACTTAGGCGAATTTTCTTTCCTTTCAAGCATGGCGAATTTCTCAAAGCCCATACTTAGGCAAAAAATTTTAATTTTCACACTTCTCTAGACATGGCAGACTTCCTTTGGTGTTAGGCCATTCAATTTTTTCTTTGGCCAATGTTTAGCCACTTCACTTCTTTCATATGGCAGACTTGCCTTGTTTCCAAGCCACTCTACTAGGGCGGACTTCAGCCTATGGCTTACCACTTTGTGTTTTATCCAAGGCGGACTTGCTTAAATTTCTTGCCATTTCTTCATGTGGCTGGGTGGACTTGCCTCATTTCTTTGCTATTTCTTCACTTGGTTTATGGCGGACTTGGTGCATGTTCTTGCCATAAGTCTTGGGCGGACTTGATCAAACTTCAAGCCATTTGCATTATGGTGGGCTGACTTCAGCCTTTGGCTTGCCATCTCCTCATCTTGCTAAGGGCGGACTTCAGCCTTTTTGATGCCATTTTGGGGTGGACTTGCTTCATGGCCTTGCCATTCAACACTTGGACATGGGCGGACTTTGGCTTTTGGCTAACCATTTGCTCTCTAAGGCTAGGCGAACTTCATCATTTGCCTAGCCATCTAGTGCTTTGTCCAAGGGCGGACTTTCTCCTTTTGCTTGCCACTTAACTTTATGCCTAAGGCGGACTTCCCTCTATGTCAGGCCATTGGACACTCTTCAAGGGCGGACTTGGCATATTTCTTTGCCACTTCACATGGGCGGATTTTACTAAGTGTTTAGCTATCTTCCTTGGAGCAGACTTTGTCAAATTTCATGCCACTTCCTAATCTTGTTGGGCGGACTTCCTCAGATTTGTTGCCATCTCCTATCTTGCTGAGGGCGGACTTCATAGGATTTGTTGCCATTGGACACATTTGGATAGGGGCGGACTTCATAGGATGGCTTGCCATTTCTCCATTTTGTCTAAATTATTTTGCCATTGCCTCTTCCTTTTGAGGGCGGACTTTAGCACATGTCAGGCCATTGGAAGGCAGACTTTGATCTATGGCTTACCATTTCTTCATTATGTCCAAGGCGGACTTGACTCACTTGCATGCCATTGCTCTATGCTGCTGGGCGGAGTTTGCTCATGGTCATTCACATCGCCTGGCTGTAGCTTTCTGGCATTAATTTTACCCATCTCAGTCCTCTTTCATGCCTTCACCATGATCAATTTGCCATGATTGTTCAGATTTTTCAGATTTTATACATGATCCGCTCAGATTTCTTGATGAATTTCCAGATTTTTCATGTGTCTCTCAGATTTCTAAACGAATTTTTTGTCTAAATTGATTTTGCCATTGCCTCTTCCTTTTGAGGGCGGACTTTAGCACATGTCAGGCCATTGGAAGGCAGACTTTGATCTATGGCTTACCATTTCTTCATTATGTCCAAGGCGGACTTGACTCACTTGCATGCCATTGCTCTATGCTGCTGGGCGGAGTTTGCTCATGTTTCTGTCATTCACATCGCCTGGCTGTAGCTTTCTGGCATTAATTTTACCCATCTCAGTCCTCTTTCATGCCTTCACCATGATCAATTTGCCATGATTGTTCAGATTTTTCAGATTTTATACATGATCCGCTCAGATTTCTTGATGAATTTCCAGATTTTTCATGTGTCTCTCAGATTTCTAAACGAATTTCTCAGATTTTTATCAGATTTTGATGATTCCATGACTGATTTTTCCAGATTAATCACCATTTTCTGTGATTTTCAAGCAATTTAGCCATGATTTCAAAAAAAATTCAAATCGATTTTAGTTTCGTTGATCTTTTCGAACTTTTGAGTGGATTTTTGAAACTCGAGCCCTTTCCTAATATAGAAACTTTCCAAAAATAGAAATTTTCCAAAAATAGCAACTTTCCAAAAATAGACCCTAAAAAATAGGGATCTCGGAATTGCCCAAAAGTGCCAAAAAAGTAGGTCCTAAAAATAGGGGCCCGGGTGAGAAACCCTAAAAGCGGGAGGTGGAATTGACGGAAATGATGATCTTCCCTCTAAGCGTGATAACGCTTTGCACCATAGTTGGAAACCCGACTCGCCGGACTCAGCAACAAAATATGACTGACTGGGATCGACGACTTCGGAAAGACTCTAAGCAAAAAACGTAGTTTTACAAAAAAAGAACAAATTAATGCATTTAGAGAACATAAGAGCCTAATTTGATTATCAAACACTCATAATTCAAATATTACACATGTCATATGATCATCAAACACTCAATAATTGAAATTTAATCATTCATAGTCATCAAATACTCATAGTTTCAATGTATAACATCATAAGATTATAAATGTTTACATATAATCTTGGATTCTTTCAACCCCAATTCAATTTGCAGACCTCTATTTCACAAACTTGAGTGTTAAAATGAAAGAAAAAGTTAAAAAAAACATGGGTTTTTAACCCCTTTTGACTCCCAGCTACACAGGAGAGTTCTGGGTTGGGACTCCCGAGTCCAACCTCAGGACTCTTTTTAAGCCCTTTGGACTCCCACGAGAGTCCTGAGTTGGGACTCCCGAGTCTGACCTCAGGACTTCGAGTCCTGAGGTTGGACTCCCGAGTCCCGACCCAGGTCTCTCCTGGACTCGACTCCCGAGTCCGTGGCGAGTCGACTCGGCTGGCCTATGGACTCCCGAGTCCGTGGCGAGACCGCCGAGTCTGCAAACTATGGTTTGCATAGTGATCTAGGCTCAATTTCTCCAACTGACTCGGGTGACCGTTCAAAACTCAAACTCCTCATTGCAAAAAGACTGGTGATAAGCAGTTGCGACGCCAAGGCAAAAAGCAAAAGCAAAAAAAAAAAACGAAGGGTCCCCATTTGCAATGGGGCGATGTGTGAAAAGGTCACAACAGGACATTATATCTATTTTCCATATGTGTGCCTAAAATAGAATAGGAATGCTCCCCAAAGTGTTTAGGAACAAAAATAAGAAGCCTACAATATTGCTACAAATAAACTTGCAAGCTTAGAGAACATCTTTTACACACCTATAGCAACCAATAGCATACATGTAGCACTATTTAAGTGGCCTATAAATGAACCGGTAGTTTGTGCCTAACTATGGAACCTCCCCAATCTGAACTACTCAACCATCTTTAGATCAGCTAGAGTTTCCAACTTTGCCAAAGGAGATGGCATCCAAAGGTAGCCCTAGTGGTGACAAGGCCAAGCACCCTAGGTTCAAATCAAAGGATGGTGGTGTGCAATTATTGTGGCTTAATGATGAGATAAGGCATCAACCACCTCACCTTGCACAATCCTAGCTAAGATATACAGCTGCGCAATTTGAATAGAGTTGAATATTATACAAGAGATGAAGGTTGTCCTTGCTTTGTACAAGGAAAAGAAATTAGAAATAAAAAGGTTGATCACTAAGGCAATTGCAACTAATGAATTCTCCTCTTGAATCAAAATCTAACATCATAGGCACTTACTTGTCATGGCCCATGGATGTGGGACTCATCTACTAGAGATAGTTCATATTGGGTGCTCTCATAGGGGTTCTATGTTCCACATAATAGTCCTTCTGCACAACCTTCACTCTAAGGTACTGTGCGGAATGAGGAGAAGCATCATGAAGTGTTGCATCAATTTTTATTTTTTAATCCTATAACAAAATACCATTCTATGTAATGCAGAGCCCATATTAGGATTCGTTGGTCAACAATGTGATTGTTGTTGGTAAAGGATTCAAGGCACCTAGTCCACATGTTTCGAGTTATCCCTTGTTGGAGGAAGCCATGAAAAAAACTTGAGGTCATGGTAGATGATCAAAAGAGGATTTCATGGGAAAAGGATTGCAGTATTTTGCAATGATCAACTTCCTAGTGACTTTTGGTTGAGAATTGTTATTGGAGTTGATTGATGTCTCGTATGATGTTAAAAAATACTAAGACTTTGTGTCATATGTTGGAGGTGGGGAGGTGTTCATGGGACTGTGTGTAGGAAGCCTTCCAAGTTATGACAAACAATGCAGTAACAAGGAAGCTTCTTGAGGAGAGGCACACTACAATTTTTTGGAGCTCTTGAGCTGCCCATTGCAATGATTTCTATTTGAGGATATAGACAAATTTGTGCCTCTCCAGCTTTTTGGAGCATTTGTGCTGCCCATTGCAATGATCTTCTACTTGAGGATGTAGACAAATTTGTATAGATGAAAACTATCATTGAAGAGGTAAGAAACATCAACATAAAACTTCTACAACCACCTTTTACTGCTTTTATCTAAAGAGAGAGAACACCAAGGGAAAAAGCTTATGTGATTGAGAATCACATGATTTGCCACCAACTTCACTACATTGTAATGCATTTCAGCCTCACTAGTGTCTCGTAAGCAGGTCTTAATCCATGGAGGTAATTTGAAATAGGAAAGGCTTAAAATAATAAAAAGGTCTAAATCCACCTTAAATAAAATATTCAAAACAGAATACTATCGTGCCATAGGCTGGTGCCTTAGAAAGAGAAAAATCAAGATTTTCTGTGGCTTATACAGAATCTGTCTAAGAGTCTAAACCAAAGTTTAACTTCTACTATCAAGCTGGTTCATCTCACTCACTTTAGCAAACAGCAACTAGCATGCACAGTACTAATTAAACCATTAAGTGTATCCTCTACTGACCAGGAAATTAACTTTGAAGTGAAAAGAATAATGATGGAATATTACAAATGAATTAGGCATAAAGGGATACAGAAAAAATTTACAATCTAATTTTTATCTCCAATGAAAAAAAAAACTTGATTCCCATACTTGCACCATGGATTAAGAAAGAATGCTGTGATACAATAACAGATAAATGTGAATATATGAACATTTAACATCATCCATTTGAATATGCAAATGCAAAGGGTGATTATATCAGAAATGAAACAAAGATTTATACCCGCATGGAAAAAATTGGGAGATGGTGCCGGCAAGATTGGTCTAGGCTTCAGTTCATGCTTAGGTGTATCCCTCTCCTTTTCAGGATCATTTGATGAGTTTTGGTGCTCTTGCCGTTTTCTTTTCAACTCTTTCCTCAAAGAGAATTTCTCTGGTTTTTGCTCTTCCTGTCCATTTTCTGTTGTCATCTCTGAACTCACAAGACAAGGACTATCAGCAAGCAAACTTTGTCACAATAAGTGTCTGTGAAACCAATACAAAACACATTTTTGCAAACTGGAAATGGATGCATCCCACATTGCACTAGCACTCCATGATATTCAAAAAAGAAAGTGAAGGAGGATAACAGGCCACAAAAAGCACCAGAAAGAAACACTGAGCGTAGCTGTAAATAACCATATGGCAAAAATAAACTAACACCAACATGAAACAATATACTGCATGCTACAGAGAACAAAGATCCAAAAATGACACTATAAGGATTACACAAGAATGACATAAGCAAACAATGAAATACCTGTGTCCAAATAGTACATGTCATCAAGAGCCTCTAAGTTTTCATTGCACCCTCCTATAAAGGCAAGAATACCTCTTTTAAAGTCCATACAGTCTCCTGCCATAGAAAATCTAGCAGAAGGTCCCTGACCCATGGCTGTCACCTTTGTCCACACCCCACTTTCTGCACCAAAATGAATATCAAAGAAAGAAACTCATCAGTATAAGAGATCTGATAAAGCAACTAAAAGAAACAAAGTTAAAAAATCATGAACTTGCTCCTAAAATAGCAAAATAAAGTTAAAATTAGATGGCAGCTCCTCTCCATTATTTTGACTCACCTTCTGTGTTCAGGGCTTGGAATTTGAATGAAATTGGTCAAAATGATTCGTTAGTTGATATTTAAATACTAATTAGTTGATAATTTTTCATCTCCAGTATTAAAACTTAAAACTCCTAGACCTTGATAACTTGTTAAGCAGAGAGTATTGGAATATGTTGTCATTCATGTCAAAAGAACAAAGACAAAGGTCAATCTCTATTCCAAGGTATATAAATATGACTTAATCGCCCAAGATTAAAGTGTGACCAATATAGAGCATTTAAGGCATAATAAGCAGTGATTAATGTAGACAAAGAGCAGCAACTAATGTAAAAGAAGAGCAATGATTGAATGATTTAACAAGTGCGTTAAGAAGCAGTGATTAACAAATGAAATATATAATGAAAGTGTTTAAAACTATTAGCAAAGTGGCACCTCTCTCCAAATGGTCACCCCTCTTGAATCTACAATTAAAATATATAAAATATTTTATTATATGGGTCGATCCTCCATTGTGTGGCGCCCTCATTGAAATGGTTTTAAAAATAAATTAAATTAATTACTTTTATTGGGGCCGACCCTCTAAGTGGTATGCCCAAGTTGAGGATGAAAAGGTGCATTTACTTAATAAGGTTGCAACTGTTGTGAAAGATCATACGCCTTCAAAAAGTTGCCTACCTTTGCATGATATAAAAGAAGATTGATAGGAGGTTTTGAAGGAAACAATTTCAAAGAATATTTTCTGAGTAAAAAATAAAGGGAGAGCAGATATATGAAGAGTAATTCAGACTTATATTGAAGATATTTGTGTGATGAAAAGATAGAATTTATGCTAGTAAGTTGAATCAATAATATTCAGATTTAAGAAGGAAGAAATGTGTGCTTGAATCAGATTTGCGAAGATTGTGAAAAGATTTAGAGTTTGAATCAGATTTGTGAGGATTGTGAAAAGATTTAGAGTTTGATCAGATTTGTGTGGAAGAAACTATATCAGCCATTGAAGAACTAATAGGTTGGAGCCTATCTTGAAGCTCAGTTTGTGTGGAGTTTGAAGCCTCCAATAGGTTGGGGCCTACATTTTTGTCAAGTAGAGATTGGAGTCTCTAGTAGGTTGGAGCCTACAAGAAGAAGAAAAAGATATACATATATATATAAGCAAAATTGTGCTGTTGTTTTCTCCCGCAAGGGTTTCCGCATAAATCAGGTATTCTCTTTGTGTTCTTAATTGCTTGATCTTGCATATGTACAGATGATATGATTAATAAAATTTGAAAAGTAAAAGTTTGTGATATACTGATTCACCCTCCATGATGCCCTCATTGACTGAGGTGGTCTTTAGGGACATATTCCTTTTGGGAGCCATGCCTAAGGATGTCCTACCATCCCTAGGACATCTAAACATTCCTTCTTCAACCATTCTAGGGACATCAGGGCATCTCAGAAATCAAAATTCAAAAAAATAACAATTTTAATTTTAAAAACTGAAAAAGTAAACAGCATGCTAAAACTAAACCTGAATTTGATGGGGGGGGCACTTAAACAATTAATAAAAATTCTAGCCCATGCTCTTTCACTCTTTTGCAATCACCAAATGAGAAGATGAGAAAGAGAAGAAAAAGAAGAGGAATAATATAAACTTGATGAATAGTAGAGATATTTGGATAGTGTCAAATTTTCAAGCATTGTATAAACTTTAGCTTCTTTTACTCATATTGTTTACATATATGATAACTGTACTGCAACTTCCTTTACTGTTTTCTAGAATTATTTTCTCACATATTAATTTTTATACAAAATTTAATTTCCACCCACCATCATCCTCAAAATCTGGAAAAAAGAATTGTCATCCCTGAAACTCAGAGAAACATTGATTTCAAGAGATATGACCTTCAGATTTCTCCATAAAATATTCCTTTTGCATCTGCACTTCATGTTTACAAAATTTCAGCAAAGAGAAAGAAGAGTTGTCCAATTTCACTGGTGATCAAAGCTTTCCAAACATTTTCAAAGATGGATGAAAACTGGGAGAGGATCTTTGATATTTCAAGCTTTTCATGTCTTGGATATTATCATCCATGGATTTTGGAATTTGTAGACTAGTTTTAGAGCTTCTGATTTATTTTTTTTAAATCCATTTTACATGTAATAGATCAGTAGTTGATTTACATGTTCTATATAGTCCTTATTTTCTGTGAATATATCTGCACATTTGATTTATATTATGCTATATAATGCCTAACATGGCATAAATTGTATTTTATATTATATAAAAATATAATTATTATTAATTATTAATTATAATAATTTTATATATGTATTTAATAGTTTTGTTAAAGAATATAATATAATAATAAGTAGTATAACTATATTATTTATAATTTTTTTATTATGCTAATATATACTTAACTACATAGGTAAAGGATGCCCTAATGTTAAAACCTAAATGTGCTCATTATTAGGATCTTGACCGTAATTTTCATTTTAATAAACATACTCTACAACCCTCGTGGAAACTTTATTTTCACGCTACGGCTCGCCAAATTTGAGAAATGAAAGGTCAATACCAAAGAGGAAAAGTTTGGAGGTGTGGAAAACAATAGCCGCAGGGAAAGCAGTAAAAAATGGCAGGGAAAACAGCTGAAAAAAGGCAAAAAAAAAATGAACGGCTAATATCCATTTAACCTTCTTGCATACCCTATGCAAAAATCTTCACCGTCTATGGACAAAAGTTGCTCCGCAAACTTCAAATAGGAGACGCCTTCAGCGTAAATATATAAAAAAATTATTACCTCATATTATAATTTATTATAGGAATATATATTGAAAGGTAGGTTAGAAAGGTCGTGACTCTTTGGACTAGTGTTACAAAACTCGCCCAAACTCAACGAATCCAAAGTCAAATAGGTCAAAACGATGCCCAACAATTCATGACCTAAGTACCCACTGAGTCTAACTTGTCAAGTCCTGATTAAATATTCAAGAAGTTATTGAGGATCTATGCACCCTCTTCTTCTACTTGGACTGAATATTGACTAGTCTTTGCAATTTTCTTTATATATAATATAATGGGAGTTGTCCCCATGACAGCAATTAGCATATATATATATAAAATATAATTTTAATATGTTGAATACAAAACAAAATTAAAAAACAAATGGACATTATTTTAAAACAAAATATTAAAATATTAAATTTACTTTAAAAGAAATTAAAATAAAAACAATCACGATCCTAAGTATACTGCCCGCAACTAGCAATCAAAGAAAAAGCACATGCGGATTTGAGTCCATATAGTAAATCAAAGTATACTTTAGTAAATCTTGCTAAATATTCTAACCTTGCGAAAGCTTCTCTAACCAAAAAGTTAAAATCTCAAGGCTCCCAAGCTCAAAATCTCGCAAACGCCTAAATCATTTGAATCTAAAAGCCCAAGCGGTCATCATGTTGACCAACAAATTCATCATAGGCATCGCAAATTATAAACACCCAAAGTGTACACCTAGAGACTTGCTTTTCTAAAATATATTTTAATAGAAAAACGTAGGCCCTACTCAGTACACATTTTTTAGTGAACTAGAATATTTTTTAGATTTTTATTGTTTGCAAAATTTCGAACTTCATGGCCAAAATTCGGCAAACCCTGTGTCATAGGAGCTAGTAATGCTAGGCTAAGGGGTACAAGCTCATTCATACCATAGTTCACGACTCCGTATTGTGATTTTTGTTTGTGATGCCATTGATAACATAATCCAAGAGTTTTGTACACCTTAACACTTGCCAATATTTATATTTCTAAAATTGTTGTTTCCATTAACCAAAATTTGCTTTTATGCTCATGTGAACGATGCATACGTGTGTATGTGATCAAAGTATCTTCTATTTGATTAATTTATTGTTTCTTCAAAGTTTATTTATTGAAGGGTGCATGATACAAGTTTTAGATCCTTTAAAAACCTTAATATTTCATGTTTTTTTTCAATTTTCTGAGCCTACACTAAGTCTAGGCACTAAGTCTATAAATCCGGGTCAAAAATCAGCTTGCCAAGTCTGCATCGAGTCCAAGTCTTGTAACTCTGCTTTGGACATACACCTTTGGATGTCACAAAGGTCCATTTATCTACCATTGGCATAGATATCAACCTTCACTCTTTTCTACAACATATTTAATCTGAATTTTTATGATTTTCCCAAAACAAATCTTTGATCTTGTTTAGAGCAAGTTATCTTGCAACTTTGCCTTGAATGGTTGTTGCTAGCTTTGTAGTTGAGATCAGTGACCAAACTTCTTTTGGAAAGTCAAAATATTTGCTATGTTTTTTAATTCCCAATTTGACCAATACCCCATTGTGCCCAATTGACATTTTTTGATATACAAAAATTTGAGAACTGAGATGCAAAACGATGCAACACACGATACAAAAGAGTGTAACCCAAGCTGCAAAGAGTTACTGAGTCATAAAATGAATTATTATCTTACCCAAGCATAAGAACTAATGAAAAGCTCACAAGATAGTAGTCTTATACGCTTCATGTATGGTACCAAAGATGAAAAATTAGGTTGGAACATTTATCAAATGAATGTATTGTTTCCAAGTCAAAAATGATTGTCTAATTGATAATGCAAGAAAATGCTTCTTTTGCCTAGGTTGTTAAATAGTAATAAATTTTACTTTGGTCCAACTAGAAGGATCCTTCTTAAGGAAAAAGGTCTATGGAAGATTGAATTGGAGGACGCATATTTAGTCGTTAAAAGCTAAATTGAAAAAGCATACTAATGGAACCTGCAAACAATATATTCATTATTTATTTACTTTTACTTGGTAAAAATGAAGGAATCTATTGGGGCCCTCTCCCATGACAAAAAAAACAATATTCGTAAAAATAATTAACTTTACATAAATACACCTCAGTCAAGGGGAAAGAACCTTCATAGAGCTGAAATTCAGCTAGAAAGGAAAGAGATTGAGAAAAAAAAAAAAGAAGAAGAGTGAATGGAAGTCACCCTCCCAACCTTTCATGAAAGGAGGGCTTCCATAGTCCACTACTCACCAACTCCAATACAATTCAAGGTTTCCAAATGCAATCATTCTACTTCTAATTTCCTACCTCTACACTTCTTAGGAATTCTCATCAAAGCCTACAATCTCATAGGAAAAAAACACCAACTTCTAGTTTGCCAAGCTTCATAATCCACTTCTATCGCATAGCCAACTTTGCCTTCAGAGAAAGAACCTCCATCCATTTGTGCACAAGCTGAAATATCCCCCTTACTTTTTTTTAATTTTTACACAAGCATTTTCACCTGTTAACATCAGAAATATGAAAGATAACAATACTGAAATGCAACCCTTCACTTTTTGATCACCCAGATCCCAGTGTGGGCAAGGAGAGAGCATACGGTGGAAAGGGTATCTCATTAACAATACTAAAAAATTGGAAAATACAATGTGTTGACGGCTCAGCCAACCAACTAGGAAATGAAATGTCTAGGCGGCAAGGCCAGCCTCTTCCACTTTTCAACGAGCTACAAGAAAGTAAAGTACTGAAATTAAATGCTTAGGCGATAAGCCAACCTCTTCCACTTTTCAACGGGTGTAAAGGAAAGTACAATACTGAAATGAAATGTCTAGGCAGCAAGCCGACCTCTTTCACTTTTCAGCGGGTATACAAAATGTAAAAGTGCAGAAATAAGAAGGTTGATCAATACTACTGATTCAACGATACAATATGAAGCTTCAACTGCACTACAAGAAGATATATATCCAATGATAGCCAAATTGTTAGGGCACAATCTCCAAAGCAGTACAAGATATCAAATATGTAAAATATGGCAAAACAGAAGAAAATACCATGTCTGATACAAAGTTGCAGCGATCAGAAAATCACCCAAGCACTCATAACTTCATCAAATCTCAACCAAATTGTCTCAAACTGAAGACAAAGGATGCCTATAAGCTAGGCGACCAAGTACCAGCTAATAAACACCTCCAAACAGCTCTGTTTTATTTTGCACGTTTCCTAATGCACTCCATGAAATGGCACAGCATCCTTGAAATGCACGACCTAGTCTTAAAAATCAAAAACTTCACCAAAAATTATGAAACGTTGAGCAATGGGGTGCCCAAGTCAGCTGAGTCCATAGAGTCAATACCCAAAATGATAGAAAAATCTCTTAGAGAATTATGAACCCAAACGTGCTTCAGCCAAGCACAAATCAACAACTCCAAAAATGATGGAAAACACGCCAAAACGATCAAATACTGAAAGAAACAAATCACCAAACCAAAATCAGAAGACGTCATATGAATCCATCTCCAAATAAGCTTTGTTTGCAACCTCTAAATGGAGAAGCAGTCTCAGTTCAGCTAGGTACTATCTCTCAAGTACGAAACTAAAGTAGGCTAGGAGTTATGCATTCCTCAAAGCAAGGGTTCTGAAATAATTTCATCAGCACTTCGTTATGATAAGCAATAGATGATCAAATGAGAGAGCAAGGCCCTGAATATATAGCACTCAACCCCAAAAGTTTGAATTACCTTTTCCCTCCAAATGGGACGCCCAAAAGGAGATAATAAAATATTCTTTTAATTCACATTTGACTTCCCATGACTTTAGGCATCCAAAATAACTTAGGCATTTTAACTTAATGAAAACCAAATATATTTCCAAGTGTGGCGTCCAAGTTAGAAAAACACAACTTAAAGCAACTTGAAGTCATCACACTAGGCATTGTGGTCCAAATAGCATAATATGAAAATCACATAAATCATTAACCTGCCAAAACAGGCTCCAAGAATGTTGGAGACCAAACTGCAATTTCTACCCTGCTAGAAATAGACACTGCATACTGAACTGTTGAACTACTGCTAAAAATAGCACTGCCAAAAATAGCACTTACTATAAATAGCATACTGCTAAAAATAGTAAGTGACTCCAAACTCAATTAGAGCACAAACCGGGCAACCGTCGTAACTTACTAAAACTAGTAAGCCCAAAAAAATCATCTGATGAATATGCATGTTATACCATTTTGAAGCCCTCTGAAAACCCAGAAAGACCCAGAAACCCTTCTGCCAACCTCCCGCATGCAACCCTGATTGAAATGCATGTCACATCCCTCTGAAGCTCTTTGAAAACCCAGAAAGACCCAGAAGACAAACTACCAAACTCTTGCATGCAACCCCTGAAAACTCAAAAGGAAAACTCCTAGAAAATAGGAACCCCTAATTATGCCTTTGACTAGCCTATGGGCCTTCGGAAATAGGCTAACAATCATTGGAAAGCGTAGGGCTAAAAATGGGGACATTACACAAGCTGATTGCACCAAAGCATCATTTTATCAACGGCACAAGTCAAGATGTGTCAAAAGGCTTCAAACTTCACATCTACAAACGACCTATTGTGTCTCTTGTAGCATGATACTCTACCTCAATGGAAGAACGAACAACTATGGTTTGCTTCTTACTTCCCTAAGAAATTGGAACAAACCCCAAAAAGAATACAAATCTGGGAATGGATTTCTTATCATCAAAGGATCCTACATAACCCACATCCATCCATGTATCCAGTCAAGAAAAATTGATCATTATGCTTATACTCTAGAGTCTAGGCCATAATCCAATGTACAACAAACATAGGTTGACACATCCTTTGTTACCTTCTAGTGGCAAACCCTTGGTTCTTGCATGATCCTCAAAAGATAGCCAACAACATAGCTAATATCTAGCTTGGTATAGGTCAAGTAAATCATACTCCAATCAACTAATGATAAGGACTAGCATTTACCTAATGTGATGAATCAATGTCGTATAGCTATAAACTAGTCCACATAGGCTTGCAATCTATCATCTAGAATTTCCCAAATAGTGTCTCAACATATTTCATTTGGGTCATAAAGATCTAATGCTTTGACTATCGCACTTCCATTCTATGATAATCGTACAAGAGCTTGAGATTTGTCATGTTGAATAAACTTTTGAAATCATTCTTTGAGACTTCTACCAATTTTTATAAGTTGCCAATGATGATGAGATCATTGAGATAATCAATCACGATTACAAGCTCCCCCCCTTGCTCCTTGAGGTAGAGATTTGGAGCTAAAGGAGATGGTCATCAACCTTGATGTACCAATTCTAGCAACCTGTTTCAAACTGTAGAGAGATTTCACAGATTTACACGCCTTCTATTTTGAAGCAAGTGTTGTGAAA
The DNA here is from genome assembly GCA_007258455.2 of Sequoia sempervirens. NCBI lineage: Eukaryota > Viridiplantae > Streptophyta > Pinopsida > Cupressales > Cupressaceae > Sequoia > Sequoia sempervirens. The sequence goes on along the minus strand of VDFB02243052.1, from coordinate 2,428 downwards.
CCCTTTGGTTGAATCACATAATCTTCTTTGAGACTTCCATTTAGGAAGGAACTCTTCAAGTCTATCTAATGAGCTTGGGATTCAAATTGTGTTGCCATAGGAAGAACCATCTTGTTGGTCTTGACCTTGGCAAAGAGGAAAAATGTCTCCTCATAATTTTCCTTGCTTTTATGCAAAGCCCTTTGCCACAAGACAAACCTTGTACTTGTCAAAGCTTCCATCTACCTCGTATTTGATCTTGAATACCCATTGGCATCCAATTGGCTTCTTCACAAGTGGAAGATCAACAAGCTCCCATGTATTATTTTTCATCAATGCCTAACATTCAACATCCATGGCATCTTTCCAAGCTTTTGTCCCAAGTGCTTCTTAAACTATATAGATTCAAAATTTTGAATATCTATGCACATGGCAACTAGATTAACCTCTCTACATGTTTTCCTACAAGTCTTTGGTCCTAAAGTTGATGTGCTTGGAACTCCATTCAATCTTTGCATCTTTCATAGTACCAATGCACAATAGTGGTGGATGGAGGTAGACTTGGTTAGGAAAACTCTTCCTTAGCACCATCTCCTTATTCATGTTCAATATCCACATCTTCATCTTCCTCGAACACGATTTACAATGAAGTGTTTGTTAGAGTAATCATTCATTAGCTAATAATTAATTAATCTTTTAAGTGATTATTAGACTAATTTCACTTTATGCCCTTAAGCTAAACTTAGGAGTGCTTTTTTCTTTTATTAGTTTGAGCTATTATTAGATCATTTTGTCTCATCACATAGGATGATGACACTTGTCATGATCTAATCCCTTTATCATCTAGGGTTTGCTCTTATAAGCATTCTCCTCCATTGTATAATTTCATTATGTAAGTTTTTCTTATTGAGGAAATAGCAAATCATTATTTGCAACTATCGTGCGTGGAAGGTGTTCTCATTTCCTATTTGATCTTGCTTTATGTGTGTTTTCACAATTCTAACATGGTATCAGAACGTAGATTCATCAAACCCCTTCTTGAATTTTGAGGGTTTTCTTCAACTAGGGTTATAGGGGCATCAAATCTGGAATCTTCATATTTTTCTATAAGTTTTGGACTTAGACATTTTTTTGGTGTGCTAGAGTAAAATAGACCTCACCATTGCATTCAGGAGGTCGAGCAGATGAATTTTGACTATAAATTTGCCTATGGTCAACGTCGAGAACTTCTGAGGCAATTTTTTTTTGTCCAAGGTCCGTACGGCCCCTATACGGCCACAAATATGACGGTTTTAAAAAAATCATAAAAAACATAGTTTTTTTTAAGATTTTTTAAATAAAAAATTTAAAAAAATTAAAAAAGCACAAGGTAGGCATATTGTGCTATTTACGTGGGTGCCTAAGCAGGCCCGACGCCTTTTATTCAATGTTAGCAATGGCCTTTGTACCGCCTGGTTTAGAATTTTTTTGAATCAATAGCGGCAACTTTTCCCTTTTTTCTATGTTGCATCACTTTTTTCGACTTCCTCGTACAATTTGACCTCCAAATATTCAGCCCTTACCCAAGTGGGCCCACAATACTATTGATGCAATTGGATCTTTGGCAAGTGATCCTTCAGACTCTCGTCATACTCATGCACAAACATCAGGTGTTAGTCTTTTGGGTCATACCATTTTGAATGATCCTCAGAAGTTTTCAAAGGATGTCGGTATTCCTAAGTGGGATAGTGCTATGGTAGATAATTATTCTTCACTGATGAGAATAATACTTAGGATCTTGTACCTCTTCCTAAGGGAAGAAAGTTGGTTCAGTGCAAGTGGGTGTATCGTACCAAATATGTTGCAAATGGTTCCATTGATAAATTTAACACTTGTCTTGTTGCAAAGGGGTTCTCTCAGGTTGAAGACATTGACTATTCTGAGACCTTTGCCCCTATTTCCACGATGAATTCTATTCGCCTTGTACTTTCTCTTGCAACTTCACAAGGATGGATAGTATACCAGATGGATGTGAAGGGTGTTTTCCTTCATGGTGATCTTCATGAGGAGATTTATGTGGAGCAGCCACATGGTTTTGTTCAAGACTCTTCACTAGTTTGCAGACTTCATCGTTCATTATATGGTCTCATACAAGCCCCTCGAGCTTGTTATGACAAGATGGACATTTTTTGCTTTCTTTTGGGTTCACACAATGTCATTTTGATCCCACAATTTACATTCAACGACAAGAGAGTGATCTTTTGATCCTTGTGCTATACGTGGATGATTTGATCCTTACAGATGGTTCATCCTCCATGATCCAGCAAAGTGTTTTGCAAGCTTTGATGGAACAGTTTGAGATGACAGATCTCGACATTTTGCACTACTTTCTTGGTTTATAGGTTATCAATCTTCGAATGGGATTTCCATATTTTAGCAAAAGTATGCTCTTGACATGCTTCAGAGATTT
>VDFB02243049.1:0-13761 GCA_007258455.2 Sequoia sempervirens | reverse complement strand
GCATTTAGCTAACTAGTTATCATGTAGCTTTTATATTGTTTTCTACCATGACGGTGATGTAACATTATCTGTTGTAGTCCAAGATTCCTGAAACTAGGCAGATTTCTTTTATTCTGGATGAACTGGAATTCCAGATGTGCTCACTTGTTGAACGTTTGTTTTTACTTTCGGACTTCAAAATTATAGAATATAAAGACAAAAAAGCTTTTCTTCATGGCATCTCAAATATGTTGGTCAAATATATGGGGCGAATACTTATGGAGTTATCTTGTCATCTTAACAGCAAACCGGACAAGGCCCAAAAAAAAAAGAAGATTAGGCCTGTCATTAATGTCATTCATATGTATTGCTGCTGACAATTATATGCATATTCAGTGTCGTTTCTTGGATAAGTGGGTTAGATTTATAGCATATAATTTATTTAGTTCTTTGTTGAAGGTGTGCTTCTAGAGAATATATATGTTTGAATTTCTAGATAGAGAATATATATATATATATGATTATTTTTTATAGGTATTGGAAATGTATAGTTTTAGTTAAATATAGTTAATGATTTTAATATTAATTTTTTATTTTATTATGTTAATTATTTTTAAATAATGTAGTTTTATGTTTTTGTGATTATTATTCATATTATAAATTTGATCTTATTATGTGGACTAAATTAAATGTGTATTCTTGTTTTCTAATTTCAAATTTGATTTTTATAGTTTATAAAGTCAACAATTCTAGAATATGATCATTGTTCATTGGTATGTAGGTCAAATATTTTGAAAACCTATTGTTGTGTATTTAAGGGCACCCTCCCAAGTATTTCCTATTATCTCAAAAGTCAAACATAAATAGAAACCATATCCATTTAGCACTTAGTCAAGTTACTCATTCATAGTTTACTTAGCAATTATTATTTATTATTCTCCTTTTCTATTTCCATCTTTTCAAATCATCCTTGAGGCATGATCGTCTCTAGGAAAGTTGAACACTCTTAGCTCTGTACATGATAAGCCACAAAAATTGTGTCTAAGGACTATCTTTTTTTTAAGTAGTCACACATTTGAAAATAGGTTTTGTAGTTACCAAAAATAAAGTTTTACAATAGAATTTTTTTGTGAAGAGAAAGTATTCAAAGACCGAATTATGAATGGTCCAATCCCAATATCCATAAATATTAGAATTCATTTGGCATAGGCTTCTAATCACTATTGAATATCCAAATTTTATTTTCTAGATCTATATCACAACATATAACATTACCACTACACTAATTTCTAGGAAGTCTAAGTTATATCTTAGCATTTAACTCTATTTCAGTCTTATATTACTTAATATGTTTGTTATTTTTATTTTTATACCCTTCTAGGAACCTACAATTTTATTTAATGTAGAGTTACTTAGAGTTACTTCATTCCCTATTATTCAATGTACTCATAATTTCCATTCCTATAATTTATAGTATACTTTTTTATTATTTTAATCAGTTCCATATCATTGTGTATATTTATTATTTTTCATATGATTATTTGTGGTCTTATACTTCTAAGAATCTCCTAAGGTCTTTAACTCGTATTTATAGAACTGTTAGGTTAAACTATAATTTTTTTTCCGCTATGGGTATCTTATGCCCTCCACTTCTAATGATTATCACATATTTAATTATAATTAACAAGATTATTATGATCATGATGTAATTATTAAGGATCAAAATAAATAAGAGATACTACTATTTTAAATCATTTTTTAATCAATTAGTTAACATCCATTAGGATATGTGACCTACATCATTTGTTATTAGTTTTATTAAAAATATAATAATGATTGAATATCATGGAATAGATACAATCAATGCTTTAGGATTTCATTGATCATTTTAAGAGTTAATGGTGAACTCCCAACACCCTAGGAACAACTGCAAGACCAAAATATCTTCCACAAGAGAGAAAATTATAAGAATATCTAACTTGATTATGGATGTAAGATTGCAAGATTGAATATATGAATGTACATATGAGGCCTTGATTATAGCATAAAGTTTTAATCTATAGGATTAGACAATATCTTGGCATGTTTCTTAATCTTGTAGAATGAGACAACTACATCAACATGTATGACCAATATTAAATAAAAGTAGAAAAAAAAATATGATAAGATCTTATCTAGACAACTAAGACTTCTAGAAGGTCACCTAGGATTTAAGTAAACTTAACATGTAAATAGGACCTATTAATGAACTAGATAGGTAAAACACATATTCGTGAACTAGATATGATTATATTATTATGAAAAGATGAAAAAATGAGAGGATGGGTCTCGGCTACGAGATCATGTTAGGTACCCATGTATAAATGAAATCTCTCACAAATTGAGAAAATGAGAAAACCTAGTGGAACAAAACTCCTCTCCAAAATAGAGAAAGGATACAAACAAGGATGATGCATGGAGGACTCAATCATACCTCCCAAGAACTACATCCATCATGCAAATACAATCAATGATAGCCCATAAGTAGGAAGGAGAGAGACTATCTAGCCCCCCCACAATGTATAATATCGTTCAAAGATGGTGAATTCTTAAAGATAAAACAAGATCTAATGAATACAAAAAATATTTCTCCCCTTGAGAAGAAGATATCTACCAAGTAAAAATGTAGGAATACTTCCCATTTCAAATAGCAATTGGCATGCACAAGCATAAATATGTATGAATATTGTGTCTCTAAAAAATTTCTCATTTGTTTCCAAGTTCTTGGTAGATGATGATGATGACACAATCTAATTAGGTACATGCCCGATCACAAAAAAAGAAACAAAAAAGTAGGACCAAATGGAAATTGATATTAAACTAACTCCAAATACAATGATAAAGTGGCAATAATTATGCCATGATTTTCAACAAATAGGATAGATAAACCCTCAAATCAGTCACACAAATCTGAAATATGAGACTCCATAAACAAAGATGCAATGTCTAAAAAATATGAATCCCAATTGAGAAGACAATTAGATACCTATTGCAATGAATCACTAGAAGTTCTCAATGAATCACCAAAAGAAGGTGAATGTGTGATCTCAATTGGAGAAGTAGGAGTTGTAAGAGAACTCTTTGGATCATCAAGACCCTCAAGTTTTGCATCATATTTAAACTCCTCTATGGTGTCATCATCAAAGGGAAAATTGTAAAAATCATCAAGTGTAGTGAGCAGATATGAAGTAGGATCATCTAGGAACGGAGGATTATGTGAATCTCAAAAAATATCCCAAATCTTGGTCCAAACTATGTGTGGGAACGAGATTCTTGAAATTTAATTCTAGGTCTCTCTAAAGATGCTTTTACTAAAACTAGAATTGTGATATTGCAAAAAGGGACCTAAATTCTAAACCCCACTCTTTCCAATACTAAAATGGGGAATTAAAAGTGATCTCAAATCCACTTGGCTACTAACCTTAAAGGAAGAGCCAAAATGGTGGATCAAGGTTTTAATTTTTTTTATCATTTTGGTTTGTGGTTTGATGATTTAATTTATCTAATTTGATTATGTAATGATGTTTGTAGCTTATTATGAAAATGTAGAAAACTAATGAGATTTTTGGAAAACACAAAATTGATAAATATAATCAAAGTTTAGAATAGTAGAGGGTAGACATAGAAGAACCTAACATATAAATTTGGGCTTGAAAAACCTAGACAAGGGCATTGTGCACCCTAGACTAGGTGATAGCTACTCAAAATCTGGTTTCACTCTCCTATTACTCGTTGTTTGTATGTTCTTCTCTTCTAGACTCACTGTCAGAACTTTGTCTATCACTAATAAAATCAACTTTCCTTGATATGTTGACTTGTAGGGATTTAATTCTTGAATGAGCAATTAGGTCTTTAATCTTCCTCCAATTCACTTCAGATCTACAATCGACACACATGAAAGAGGGGAAAGGGTTGTGCAATATAGGGGCTTGCCTAAATCAAACCCCATTTTGGTACTTCTACCTCCACAATGGCTATGATGATGTAAAAGGAGAGATTACCCTTGATCTAGAAGAGGCTAAATGGTAAATAAGTGATAAATTGACAATTGTTGCAACTCACAACTCAGATTTGCATTCCTTGAGGGACTAAAGTCATTGTACTCATCACCTTCAAGGATAAATTGATACTTGATTTTAAGCCCTACAAGTTTTAATGCTCAAAAAATACATAAACATAAAACATGAATAAACTCACATATAAATATGATGCTTGACTAAAATATTGATGCTATAATTTTTCTCTTAACTACTCTTGATTGCTAAAATAATAATCTTAATTACATTATGATCTTTCTCCAAATTTATAGGATTAAAATGGTGAAAATGATTTGTATTTACATGCAATTCTTCTAATTTCTTAAAAAATCAAATACTGATATAGCTAACAAATAATTTTAGATTTTTAAATATTAAAATAGTTGACACTGATAGGTATGTGCAGGATCATCATGGAAAAAATAGGCCCTTAAGTGGCGAAAAATTTAGAAAAATTAGAGTTAGGCAACTTGACGTAAAAATTTGAATAACTTATCTATATTATTTCAAAAATATGTAAGAATAGAATTTATATCAAATTGAATGTACTTTCTAAACTACTAGGTTTATTTTTAAAAAAACATCTATTTGGTGAAAATTTGAAATTTCAAAGCAGTAGTACTTAAATTTCAGGAAAAAATAAGTAGGTGTCTGTTTGACCACCCTAACCACAATAAAATGATAATATTTTTTTTTATAAGATTTTAGATATAGGTAGAGGACTCATGTCCCGATGTGATGCATATTTTTTTTTTGTAATTTTTTCCAAGTAAATAATTAATTATGAATATTTTATTGCTAAATTTTAAAAAATATAAAACGCTGCGATGTTCCACTCACCTTAATCCTAATATCAAACTTATGAAATTCAATTTTATTTTTTTTAATCTTATAGTATGGCTATAGACTGTGTGATGTATGTTTTAGATTCAAAATATATTGTTTGAAAGCTATAGATGTTTTTCAATCAACCTATCAATCAAGAATTTAATGTAATTCAAATAGAAAATGAATAATAATTATTTATTAAACAAAGTAAATCATAATTCTTATATTGGTGCAAAGTTGAGAATCTCCTTTAAAAACTCCTTTTGTTTCCATCAATTTTGGGTAAAAAAAATGTCGGCCGCCTTACATACCCATCATATCGCCACTTTTTGGCCCATCATTATCCTGCACATACCCTGACATATTTCAAATTTATCCAAAATAGGTTGGGAAAAGGTGTTGGGCACCCTCGTCCAAAAAAATCCTTTTTAGGGTTTGAAACATTGATATTAATTATTAAATATAAATATTTTCAATATCATCTCTTAATTTTTGAACATATTTATAAATTAGAAAATTAAATGTATAATTATGTCCAAGAACATAGGGGGGCTATTTTCCTAGTGTGAAATTTCAAGGGCAATAATTTATGATACTACATTTACCCTCCACTTCAATGAGATCATGAACTTATGCTTAGACTCACACTAAAGTAAGGATAAGCCAAGAAAGGGTTTAATTATCTAAACATTGAAAAGAGAGGATATCATCAAGTCTAGGGGATGTGCTAGCCCCCAAGCTCAAGATCCTATGGAAAAAAAATGTAAGGACAAAGGAACACACAAACATGAGTTGCAATTAAACATGAAAAACTTGAAGCATACACAATGAATACATAAAACATAACATAATGCAAACATAAACATAAAATGTGAACACTATGCAATCAAAACACAATGTAAAAACATAAAAAGGGGGTATGACAATCATGGACTAGTAAGCTTCACAAAAATCTTACTAGGATCCATACCCAAGGCTTTCATGAGTCACAGGCTGACACCGTTTGATATTTTCTAGGTGAGGCATGAACCAAAGCATCACAAGCTAGTGAAGTTTGATATTCACTAGGTGAGCTTTGAAAAGAAACAATATACGCTAGTGAAGTCTGATATTCACTAGGTGAGTTTTCATAAAGTAGAAAATGAGAAAAACACAAAGGTTAGTTAATTCTAATACGCACTAGGTGCATTATCATGACAACCATACCAAGAATTAAAGTCCTAATAATTTTGATAATGCACTACAATAATTATCAATATACCAAAAACGCATCACCAAGTTCAATGCATGTGAAAAAAGTGAAGCACATAATGGAATGCATGCCCCCACTTTAAAGTAATTATGAACACCAACCATGAGAAATTTTCTTTAAGGTAGAGTGAAATATTATATGCCATATGATAGGTTTCATGAGAGCTTATTGGAAAGCCCTATACCAATGATATGTTCTCAATAAAGCTAACTCATGACAAGGTGTTTCCTCCAAAACAAAGCCGCATAACTTGAGACAAAAAGGTGTCACATAACAGATCCATAGATTTTGGGTCAGTATAGACCATAGATAATATATAATATGATTATGCTCAAAATTGACATCATTCCTCAAATATTGTGGAATAATAAAGACAATGGAGAAATGACACATGAACACAACAAAAAAGCTTTTGGGTCAACATGGAAGAGACCTAAATGTATCAATACCTTGCATCATTCCCAAAAGGAAACACAAGACAACGATGTTGACAACATAAAGAAAAATGGAGATACAAATACATGAATGTCATGGCAGATTAGTTTTATTTGTATCCTTGTGCCAACAAGAACAATAAGGGTCATCCAAAGAAAACTAACAAACACAAAGACATGCTGAGTAGCATATCATGAGAGTGTTGCACCATGTTGTCATTAATTTTTTCATTAATATCAACCTCTAGTATGGTCATGATAAGAAGATGTTTTTGGTGTTGAGTAGGTGTTGCAAATGTAGCAAGGTCACTTGGTTTGAGAGTTCTTTTGAGAAAATTTGTATAAAGAGTGTACAAGGTGATAGTCCATGTGTTATGTGTTATGATCCACATTTCTTCATTCATAAAGTTATGCTTGTGCAGTTTGGATATGATGACCAGAAGCCTTTGAAGGTGTTATATCAAGATTTTTAGGTTTTGGATCATGCAGTAGTAGAATATGTGTTTGACAATGTCTGTCTTGTGAAAAGGGATATCTAGGAGAAATGGAATTGCTCTGCATTTTTTTGAGCTGAAGTTTCTTGTCTTGCAGATTTGGGAATGTGCTAATGATACTTGTTTCTATCTCCAAGTTAGTTTGGCTCCTAGAGCAATATTTTGATGTTTTAATCCCCTTATTCTAGCCCCACCCTACTCTTTAGTCAAGCAGACATTATCCCAAGCAATAAGGGGAATCCTTTCCTTTCCCCCAACATTATCATTCCACAAAAAGGAGCTAAGAACTAATTTCAAATGATTTAATGTGGAAATAGGAGATTTAAGAATTGACATCAAGTAAATAGGAATAGCATTGGAAACTAATTTTATCATTTGTATTTTACCAAAAAAGGAAAGCCACTTGTGTTTCCAGGAGAGAATTTTGCCCAAGATTGAAGATATTGCTTTATCCTAGAAAGAAGGTAATTTTTTTTCCAACAAAAAAGGTATGCCAAGGTAAGAACAAGGTAATGTGCCAATAGGGAATCCCCAAAACTTTTGTAATTTTGATTCAATAAAACTAGGAACATTAAGAAGGAAGAATTTGGATTTTGTAGGATTGATCAGCTACCCAGATGCCACAGAGTATTCCATAATGATATTTTTGGCTCTAGTAAAATTCATCACCAGCAATTCACTAATGGAAAATTCACTGTCAACAATTCATCGCAGGAAAATTCACTACCACCAGTAATTCACCGCCATGGAAAATTAACTCCCAAAAATTCTTGCAATTAGTTTTTGGTGTGGTGACTTGTCATGGTAGTGAATTTTCTTGCGTTGAATTGTTGGTGATGATTTTTTTGTCGGTGAATTATTGGCAGTGAATTTTCCATATGCCGATATTTTTGATAACTTTAGCTTCAGGAATTGAAGCATGGCCAAATAAAAGGGTGTCATCAGCAAAGAGACCATGAGTTTGGCTATCTTTTAGATTGGGCAAACGAATACCTCTCTAGAGGTTATTCTGATAGGAATACTTTATTGCTCTACTCAGACCTTCTACCATGAGAATGAAAAAAAAAGGGGAGAGGGGGTCCCCTTGCCTTACCCCCCTTGAGGAGGGGAAAAAACCAGAAGGGTTACCATTAAGCAATACTTAAAATCTTGTGAAAGAAATGCAAGAATAAATCCATTTAATCCATTTTTTAGAAAAGCCAAATTTTCGGAGAACTGCAAGGATGAAATCCCAATTGACACTATCATAAGCTTTCATCATATCCAATTTCAAAATCATAGTTGGATACTTATGTTGCTTGATGGAATGTAAAATTTTGTGAGCAACAATTTCTCCATCAATAGTTTCCCTCCTAGGAACAAAACCCCCTTGCTCTTCAAAAATGATACATGGAATAATTTTAGCAAGGCGGATAGAAATTTCCTTTGTGAAAATTTTATATAGAGTATTGCAAAGAGAAATTGGCCTAAAATATGCAAAAGTGGAGGGAGATTCCACCTTTGGAATGATGGAAATGAAGGTAGCATTAAGCTCTTTTAGGATAGATATGTTTCGTCTTGATTATTCTAGGGCATGCAAGACATCGTTCCCAATTATGCTCCAACATTTTTGAAAAAATATAGTTAAGCCATTAGGGCCCAGAGTCTTTTCAGGGGGCATATCAAATACAACATGTTTTAATTCCTCATGGGAGAAAGGATCCATAAGAACATCATTGTCCTCCTTAGATAGTAAGGAAAGAATGGAGTCCAAAAACATATTTCTAATATTAACTGATTCAACCATTAGGAGCTTTTTAAAGAAAGAGGTGGCTTCTCTAGCTATTTCTTTATCATTTTCTAAAAGAATACCAGCTTCATTTTTAATAAAATAAATTTTGTTTCTTTTCCTCTTAATTTTTGTTGATGCATGAAAGAACTTGGTATTCCTGTCTCCCTCTGCAATCCAAGTATCTCTAGATTTTTGTCTCCAATAGCATTCTTCACAAAGAAGAACCTCATCCAATTTAGAAACAAGGTATTTTTGAAGATCAAAAGAAACCGGATTCATGCCATTGTGAATTAAATGCTCATTTAGGGCTTTGATATCTGATTGGAATCTAAGTTTTTCTGCAAAGATGTTCTTGAAGTGGAAAATTTTCCAAGATTTTATTTTTCTCTTTAAGAAGTTCAACTTCTTGACCAATTGAAACATAGGATACCTTACAAAATAGGGTGAGTTATCCCACCAAAATTGAATCATGGGAAAAAAGCTTGTGTCCCTTAGCCACATGGGCTCAAACTTAAAAGGAATCTTATTAGGAGCTCTATCTTCCAACACTATTAACAATATTGGAAAGTGATCAGAGCCCGGATAACCAAGAATCAAAGAATAAACATCAAATTCAGTGTTCATCCAATTTAGGGATAACAAAAAGCAGTCAAGCCTCTCAGCAATTTGGAAAAAATCCTTCCTTTTATTGGTCCAAGTGAATAAACCATTTTTGGGTCTATAGTCAATGAGATTGTTGGATTCAATAAACCCCTTAAAATCATCTAGGACCCTGTTGTTGGGAAAAATACTACCAGTTTTCTTAGAATCCTTTGCAATTACATTAAAATCGCCACTAAAGATAATCAAAGACTCACTTAGTGACTGAGAAACCAAATAAAAAATATCCCCTAACTTTCATTTCTCAGTTGGGATAATCAGACCATAAGCACTAACCAGCCAGAAGTTAACCTCTGACAAAGTGCTCTTTACTAGGGCTAAATACCAATAAGAAGAGGAAGCCACCACCTTTAAATCTACAAATTTTTCCTTCCAAAGGAAGGCAAGGCCACCTGAAGCCCTCGAAGAAGGGAAACTGGAATGTCTCCAATCAGTCCACTTGGAGAAGAGGGATTTTGCAGACACATAATTCAATTTTATTTCCTACAACATAACTATGTCAAAATATGCTACTTCTAATTGACGCCTGATTTAAAGGTGTCACTTGTTAGGGGCATTTAATCCCCTAACATTCCATGAAAGGACCGTCATTTTCCTTGACATGAGGAAAATTCTCCCCTCTTCCTTTGAGATTTTGATTGGGATGGTATCCCAATAGAAATCTCCAACTATAAATTCCTTTTGGCGGCCCCTGATCTTGTCAATGGAGGGCTAAAAGTTCTTTTCTTTTTTATAGCAGAAAAAAGAGTAGATTGAATAACAACATCAATCTCTTGTTGAGTTTTGAATTTTTTTGGTTTTCAACCTCTCTTCTTTGGAGTAGAGAAAGGTGATTTTGGAGATAAAGGAGATTGAGAGATAGGAAGCTTTTCTTTAGGAGGAGGGATCAAGTCCCCTTCATCCAAAAATTCTGAATCCAAATCCTTACCCAGAGAAATTGCATCAAAGGGGTTTAGAGATAGGGAAATATCTAGCCCTTTCTCAATTTGCAGAAGATCATTATCTATTGCAGTCAACACTTGTTCTTACATTTCCTCATTAAAGTTTTCTTTAGAAGATTTGATTACCTTCTACACTTTATCAATTAGTTGTTGATGCATTATGATCTAATTTTTCCAAGCTTTAATAAATTTTGGAGAGCTTTTAAGTCCTTCATCCCGATTAGGGATAGCAGTAGCACAAAACTCATGTTCTACAATGAGAACCTTGGGAGAAATCTCCTTTTGAGGAGTTAGAAAATCCTTGACAGTAGGGCCATTGTTTCCATTTACCAACTTGCATTAGAAACTACTACAAATGTGAAGGAGAGTATAAGTTCTATACATCAACATGATTAGAAGATTCTACAAGCCTTTTACCTTCCCCATCAAGTTTGGAAGTAGAGATAGGGGAGCAGGGAGGATCACATCAATAGGAGTATTGATTTCCCCAGATGAATTAGGAAATTCTTCTAACAATGGAGCATAGATTGGAAACTATTGATGAAAATTACCCTTACCCAAGCATGCTAGATGTCCCTTTGAAGGTGAAAGCTTAAGTTTTTTGAAAAAGGGAGCATCAGACCACAATTGAAGCTTTTTGAAACCCTTTTGTCTCTCTTACAATATCTTGTCTCCAAATACCATCAATCGATTTTAGATTGCAAATTCTTCGAAAATTCAAATTAGGGTTTATTAAAACACAAATCTTGACACACAATAAACCCTCATCAATTGAGGTATCTGAAAGTAGAAACTTCCCAAAAGAATTACCAATAACTTCTAAAATCCTTGGATCAGTAAATTCAAGAGGGATTTTGGGTAATTTAAACTAGGTTGGGATTTCCCCACTTAATAATTGAAAGCTTTGAGAAAATGAGTGTCAGGGATAAATGAAAATTAGGTTTTTTCCAAACTAGATATATTTACTTTCTAAGACCTTAATTTTTGCTTCAACCAAATCCAAAACCAAGACAAAAGTATTCAGGGAGAGAACCTGAAAATAAAGAGTTCCACACCAATGTATGTGGACACACTTATGAAGCTTCGAGAGAGATAAACCCTCACTCCAAACATGAAGAATCACAACAAACCCATGAACATCTCGAGTTTTCTAGCTAAAGGGTTGGTTTTCCACATGAATATAAGGAACTGGTACCCAAATCTTATCTTTAGGAACATCCACTTTATTTTCCTTTGGATTTGTGGCTTCTGAAACCCCAATAGGATTCATCGCATCTTTATTTACCACTTGTTGTTGTGAAGAATTTTTTAGTTTTGAAATATCTTCCTAGATACCCTCTGTAGGCATCATTTTTAAAATCTGCAAACAAACTACACTTCAAACATGGGTTAGTGTTATGCAAACTCTATTAAAATGCCTCTATGAAATACCTTAGGACTGCTTCCAAATGCAACAAATGATACTAGAAAGAGCAAAGCATTATGAAAACAAAACCAATTACCTATTCCATAGTTGGATTGGTGTCACATGTGCTAGTGACCCTTTCCCAATCCTTGATCAAAGCTCAAAATGATAAAATGCCAATGGAGATGATGGAGTGAAATGATGAACAAGATCAAATCTCAAATGAAGAGAGTAACCTTGCATGAAATTGTGAAGGATTTGCTCAAAGATGAAGCTTGTATTTAAAGATTTTCAAAAATGCCAAGTGTTGAAGATGGACCAATGTGGGATCAAAAACAAGCCAATGAGTTGAGGACACTTGTCATCATGTGATTAGTTGATGTATGTGCAAGATTTGGGAAGAGTGCCCAAGAGGGGGAAATTTTGAATTTGAATTTGCAATAAATTTTGAGAGGGGGACAAGAAAAACATCAATAAATGCCATGTTTGACTTGTCATGTTGAGGGAAAATGAGGTTTTAATAAATCAATAAAATTGATTTATTGTGCAAGTGGCTAGATCTAGATAATGCAAGTGGGATGTGATTAGCATTAGATTAGGATTAGATGAAGATTATGTCAGATTTAATGCCCATTAGTGAGTTGATATTTTGGACTTTGATAATTGATTTATTTGTTCGCAGCCACGTAAAAGCATTTAGGATATGATTTAAATAAAGTCCTATATCATTTGATGAATGGAATATGATTATGCATGATGTAAATTTGACATGCTCCACATTGCCCCTTTGAAGCAATGTACTTGTTGGCGCTGGTTCAAAGAATAAACTCTGGGTTACTCTATCAAAATTAAAAAATTCATGATTTTCTATTATGCCCCACCGAAAGAAGTACACTGGTGACATTGCCCCCTCGAGATCGAAATGCAAAGATTCGATTTGAGGGTCGATCTGGCGATAAAGAGGTCTAAAATGGGTGGTTTGGATGCATGATGCAAATGAGATGATTTTAAGATGCTTAGAATAACAAACACCATATATTTACCGTAAGCAACAAATGATGATATGATAGCGGAGATGGATGAGATGGACGATGCATATGCCGCGGATTATGCAACCGGCGATCGCGAAATGCTTAGACCAATGCATCTATATTATGATGAGATGATATGCAATGTAAAATGATCGATGTTTCCTATGATGTATGATATGAATGATATGTGATATGCTGACTATTTGTAGATGCAGGATGGATGCATGATGGATGCATGACGGATGCATGATGTTAGTGCGGGAATGAGATGATGACAAGAGGATCCAACAAGTCCATAATTGGTCGAGACTTTATTAGAGATGACGATGATAGATGATGATGATGATAATAAAAGATGATGATGACAAATGATGATGATAGATGGCTGATTTGCTTATCAAGGATTGGGATTCTTCGTATGTCACTTACTTTATTTTTTGATACTGGCAATTTCATGCATCGCGGCAAAGGACCAGATGATGGTAATTTAGTGCATGAATTTTGACTCAACAAGGTGATGAGGCCTTTGTTCACACTTCTGATATTAATGGAAACCTTGCTAGATGCACTTTAGAAGTCCTTAAACATCTTGGACCAAACACTCTGAAAGGTATTAACTCAACTACCAAATGCAATAGTCAACAAGCTTTATTCAAACCCTCCATACATATCTAACAACAGCAAGTATTCACAAGTTATTTTGGTTAAGAACGTCCAACGCTACCAACGAACAAAAGATAGTCGATCGCCCCATTCTATTTCAACTCTATTTGGATATCGAATGGCCCTGAATGAGAGGTAAATAAGATAAGCCAAGATAGACCAAGTAAATAAAATGGACGTTATCGTTCTAATTACCGTACTTTTAACCGAAAAGGATGTAGTTTCTA
>VDFB02243046.1:0-10177 GCA_007258455.2 Sequoia sempervirens | reverse complement strand
AGTACCAACATAGATCCATACACCAATTAAAATGAGCAACCAATAACACCATATCACAATGTCATAAAGATGCAAGATCGTAATTAAAATATAAATGAGATCATACAACGCATGCTAAAGATGTATCAAACAATAAACTTAAATCAAATTAAATCAATTCAAGCAACAATCTAAATCAAATCCCATAATCCGCTTCCAGAGGAACACAAAACACAAACAAATAGGCAACTAGGGGAGAGTGTCATCACATAGTCCTACATGGGTTGTCATGTGCTCTTCCTCCCAACTGGAGGCACCGGTCCCATCTATGGCTCATGCGGAGCCGTAGACCTCTCGTGAGGACGAGGTCACGACCTTGCCAACCATGGCCTTCTCAGCCTTCCATTAGTCTGCGGAAGCACTAATGAAGACGAGGCATCCATTTTTAAAATCTTGCAATGATGTTACTACCCAACCCAACCCTCCTAAGTTAATTATTAGGTTTTCACTTATTTACTAACTCACTCGTGGGTTATCCTGAGCTCTTCCCCTTAAACGGGGCGCCGACCCCCACAAGGAGCCACTCTCCCTAGAGACCATTCAAAACAAGGGGGTTGTACCATGCCAATCATAATCATCAAAGTATGACAAGAAAAGCAACACACGAGGCATAAACCATCTCGCAAGTAAAAATGCACAATAAAAATCCCCGCTAATTCGCACACCCTATTAATAAAACCAACTCATCGTAAAATCAAGGTGAAAAGTGATAAACTCATAATAAACATCATCCTCTGGAAGACTAAAGTGTCGACACAAACGGGTTCCCACATCAAGGAAATAACAGTGTCCCAAAACCCAACAATACAACAAGATTAAATTTCAAGAATAAATAATTAAAAGAGATAACCTATTTAATTCCAAAGTAGATTACAAAATAATTTTCATTCCTAAACAGAATTCATAAATAATGTTGTTTTATCAGCAATATCCTTTCCAATTTGAAAACAAATTTCTTTCTATTTCACTAATATTTTCATTGAAACAATTTCTGCTTTATCATTATTTTTAAAAAAAAATAAAATGAAATAGAATCTAACTATGAGTATCTATTTTCTAGATAATAGCTAAGTTATAGAAAATAAAATATTAATCAAAACAGAATATATTGATGCATTGGTTTGCTAACAGTTAAATCAACAGAATATCTATTAAACAGATTTAAATCAGTAGACATATATTCTCTTCTTAAATAGCAGAAAAATTAATTTAAATAATACTACAACCAGAATTAATAAATTAATCTATATATATATATATAAAAATATATATATATATATATATATCTACAAACATATATATATATATATACATATACATATACATATATATATATATCCGAATAAAAATCCGCACAGAATTAATATATTAAAAATCGCATATTAAACATTATAAAACACATTAAAATTTAAATGGGATTTAATCCCAAAACATTTGCATAGAGGACCGGACCCCGCCGGCCGTGGGCAGTCTACGGACTGCACACGGCAGTCCAAAGGACTGCCGTGGACAGTCTGTAGACTGTCCACGGTACCGATGGTACAGTCTGCGCCAAAAGGCAGTGTGGTGGGTACGGCCGAGGCCGTCCCCCACACAGCCTTTATATATATATGAATAAAAATCAAAATTAAATGGTATGAACAGTGTGACGGGTTTTTAACAATTTCGAATCAAATTTTCATTCGATAAAAAAATATATATATGTATATATATTTATATATATGTATATATATATATATATATCCAATATATATATATATATATATATATATATATGTATATATATATATTTTCAGAGGTTTGAATATTACAGTAACAGAGAATTACTGTTCACATGAAATCGGCCTTTCGCAGCTCGAAGAAACGTTTTCTGGCAGCTATATATGGTATATATATGAGCATATACAACCCAGAAATTGAGGCTAAATTCGTTTTGAAACACAAATTTTTAAAACAAAAATGAAATAACAGAGTATTGTTTAATTCCCAGATTTCAATTAAAACCCCCCTCTTTTAAAATAACCAGCCACAACCCAGAAACCCCAGAAATTTCATCAATCTAATAACAATCCCCAATTTCCTTTGATTAAACTGTAACCCCAGTAATTTTTCTTCCTAATTTTTCAATCTTAAATACAAATTTTCATTCACAAGCACAAATCCCTATTTTACACAGAGGGTAAATAAATTAAAAGAAGGAACCTGGCGTCCTTCGCTTGTAGAAGATTGAAGAAGCTTTGATCCTTTCGCTGTACTAATTCCTTTGCTGCAAAGCCTCCAGCAACCGATCTGAATCCTCCTTCCTCTTCACCAATTTCTCCACAAACAGAAAAGAACTAAGGACAAAAAATTTATTGGAAGAGAATTTTCTCCAGCATTCCAAAAACCATCCCCTCAACCAAAGAAAAATAAATCCCCTCTTAAAAATCCATTCCCATGAATCCCTTCAATTTCCTCTTCCCGTGAATACCAAAGGTCACATTTCAATAAAACCAAATAATATTCATTGGTGCTTTTTTCTATAATACATTTTCATCTTTAATCAAAACTAAATAAATTCTAAATTCACAACATAAACTTTTATTTAAACAAATATATATAAATATTCATTTCCACAATTCTTCATTAAATATTTACTTATTAAAATCAACCATTGAGAGACTCAAAAATAAATGCAATGCTTTTATTATTTCTAATATTTATTCATTGCCATATTTACTCATTATTTTATGTTTTTATTTTACCAATTATTTAATTATTTAAATTACCACATAAGACCATTCACTACTTTAGACAAATCATATAATCATACAAAGACCAATGTAACCACACAAATGAATGTAACCAATATGCACAAACCATGAAGATACAAGACTGTTGACAACTTGGTACGGAGTTACTTTTCATGTCACCTCAAATATTCAACTTCCTCCCGTTGGGTTGGTTCAATGCTCGCCCAGACCTACCGAAATAGGTGGAATCGAGTCTTATTCCTGCAAAGCCTGCATCCACAAGGTGATATACAATATACATAAAATTAAAGCATTGTGAGGAGGATTCACAGCGTAGCAGGGCGCTCGCGAACGAGTGATGCTACCTGTCCCCTCGCCAAAACATATCATCATAAAATTTTACACTGCATCCTAAATTATTGGCTCTATAGTTTCATTGTATTCCAAATGAAATTCCATCAAATTATTCATACCGCATTGGTCCCAAGTAGCAATGGCCACACCATGGGCACGAGACAACATGGGTCCACAAAACCAAGCACTGGCTGGAAGTGGGAGAGATCCTTCCCTGGCCCAAGTACTGGAAGGGCGGAAAAGTGATAAGGATAAGAATCCATGATACGAGAGGCATCCTCCCAAGTAGCCGAAGCCTCATCATTCGGGTCCCACTGAACCCACACCTGATCAATCTCTCTGCCTCTGAGGGCAAGTCGCCAACGCTAAAGCACGGCCACGGGCTCGAGTGCCAGCTGCCCGTCCTCGACCTGAATAGCATTCCAATCCAAAACATGAGTAACATCAAAAAAATATGGTCTAAGATCAGAAACATGAAACACATCATGGATCCACGACAAACTGGGTGGCAAAGCTAAACGATAAGCAACAGGTCCAATCCGCTCCAACACCTCAAAGGGTCCAAAAAAATGAGGCGCAAGCTTCGAACCCTTTCCGTAACGAATTGGGCTCTTCCGCAGACGCACTTGAAGGAAAACCCGATCACCAACTGCAAACTGCCGATCAACTCTATGAGCGTCAGCATACTTCTTCTGCCTATCCTGAGCAGCCATAAGATGCTCCTGAATGCAAGACACCTACTGCTGCATATCTCTAAGCATCTCAGGCCCAAGAAGCACCCTGTCCTCCAATCGATCCCAACTCAAAGGAGTACGACAAGGATGACCATACAAAGCCTGAAAAGGAGCCATACCAATAGAGCTATGGTACCCATTGTTATATGCAAACTCAACCCAATACAGATAGTCCTCCCAATGTGATTGTTGATCCATGACATACATACGAAGCATATCCTCAAGCACCTGGTTGACTCTCTTAGTTTTTCCATCAGTCTCTGGATGATAAGCTGAACTGAAGTTCAATTTCGTTCCCAAAGACTGCTGCAAAGATGTCCACAATGCAGACATGAATACCGGATCTCTGTCGGAAATGATCCTCCACGGTATCCCATGCAATCTGACTATATCATTCATGAACACCTTAGCAACATAAGATGTCGTATATGATGATCGAACAGGAGAAAAATGAGCTACCTTAGTCAATTTGTCCACTGTGACCATAATAGCATCATGCCGACTAGATGACATAGGCAACCCAATAATGAAATCCATAGAAATAACATCCCATTTCCATTCCGGAAAGAGGTGAGGCTGTAGCAACCCTGCTAGATGATGATGTTCAGCCTTCACTCTCTGACATTCAAGAATTCGAGCCACAAAATCGGCAATATCCCGCTTCATTCCTGACCAAAAATAAAGCGAACGAAGATCCGCATACATTTTCTTAACTCCAGGATGAGCTGCGTAAGGCGCCTGATGCCCTTCTATCAAAATCAATGTATGAAGACCCTCTGAAGAAGGTACATACAACCGTCCAGAGAAACGCAAAGCACCATTCGAATCTAGCGAATAACCAGCAAATTTCCCCTCCAAAGCTCTACCCGATTCTACCTCCGCTTTCACCTCTGAATACCAACTATCTGAAGGAAGGGCTGCAAGAATCTGACTCTTCAAATCGACCTCAAGAGACATTGCAGATACCTCATGCCTACGCCAACTTAGAGCGTCAGCCACCACATTTTCCTTACCCTGAATATACTTAACCTCAAAATCGTACTCACACAAAAATTCCATCCACCTCCTCTGCCTGGCATTCAAATTCGGCTGAGTGAAGATGTATTGCAAACTTTGATGATCTGTATGCAACTCAAACCGATGCCCTAACAAAAAGTGCCTCCATCTCATAAGAGCATGAACCACTGCGGCCAATTCAAGGTCATGTGTAGGATAATTGAGTTCATGATCTTTTAACTTCCGAGATTCATAGGCAATCACTCTCCCATCCTGCATCAACACAGCTCCAAGACCTTCCAATGAAGCATCAGTACAAACCACAAAATCACCCGAAGGATCCGGTACTGCCAAAATTGGAGCACTAGTCAGTTTCTCCTTAAGGGTTTGGAACGCCAACTGACACTGCTCTGACCAAATAAATTTCTTTCCCTTCCGCTGAAGTGAAGTGATGGGATGCGCAATCCTTGAGAAGCCCTGAACGTACCGCCGATAATACCCAGCTAGTCCCATGAAACTGCGAATTTCTGAGACATTAGTGGGCACGGGCCAATCCATGATAGCCTAGATTTTAGTAGGATCAATAGAAATTCCCTCTTCAAAAATCACATGGCCCAAATACTAAACTTCAGTCTTATAAAAGTCACACTTTGCCAAGTTGGCATACAACTGATTGTCCCTTAAGCACTGTAAAACCTGTTTTAGGTGCACCTCATGCTCCTCCATAGACTTAGAATAAATCAAAATATCATCAAGAAACACGAGGATGAACCTATCCAAGAAAGTTCGGAATACCCCATTCATTAGACTCATAAAGACTGAAGGTGCATTTGTCAACCTAAAAGGCATCACTGTGAACTCATAATGACCATACCGCGTACGAAAAGCAGTTTTATGAATATCGGCCTCTGCTATCCGTAACTGATGATACCCTGATTTAAGGTCGATCTTGGAAAATACCTTTGCCCCTTTTATCTGATCAAAGAGATCATCAATCCTGGGAAGGGGATAACGATTCTTTACTGTTACCTTGTTCAATTGTTGGTAATCGATACAAAGGCGAAGAGACCCATCCTTCTTTTTGACAAAGATCACTGGTGCTCCCCACAGAGAGACACTAGGGCGGATAAACCCCTTAGCTAACAATTCTTCTAACTGCAGACGAAGCTCTTGGAGCTCCTGAGTGGTCATCCTATAAGGAGCCCGAGAGATAGGCTCAGCCCCTGGCACCAAATCAATCCTGAAATCTACCTCTCGCTTAGGAAGCATACCTGGTATCTCACTAGGGAAGACATCAGAAAATTCTGCAAGAAGAGGGTAATCATTCAAAGACACCTCCCGACTATCCTCCGACTCAAGGTCATTAACCGATACTGCAAAGAGCTGACAACCCTGCCGAAAACACCTTTTTAATTGCATAGCTGAAATCATTCTCAAAGAGACAGGCCTCTGAACACCCACAATTTCCACCTCTTTACCAAAATCATCCACACACCGCACTGCCTTACGGCGGCAATCAATCAAAGCACGATGTGAGCTTAGCCAATCCATGCCCAAGACTACATCATAAGAACCAAGGGGAAGAATTCTGAGATCCACCTTAGTCGACATCACCCCTAACTCTAGCCTACAACCTTGCACAAGCTTCTCGACCTCCACCTTAGATCCCAAAGCTAACTCAACCTGCCACTTTTTTCTTTGCTTTATTGCCCCCAGTTTACATCGCTCAACAACTAAAGGAGAGATAAAAGAATTAGATGCACCAGAATCAAATAGAACTGAAATGTTAAACTTATGCAATAAACCTGTAGTTTCAATGATGGTGCTCTGATGATCCGCCTGTCGATGATCCACTGTTGCGAAGACTCGGTGAGATCTCCCTGCATCCCCTACTGTCGGTTCGAACAGCGCTGGTTTCTGACTAAACTCTGAAGCACTCTTTTGAGGACACATCCTAGCAATATGCCCTTGCTGTCCACATGAGAAACATCCAGAACCTCGACCAAAACCTCTTCCCCCGAACGGAGCATTCGATTGCTGGAAACTCCCACGACTAGGTGCGGACTGAAAACTTAGTGCAGGCTGTCCCGAACTGGTACGGTTCTGGTTCCGATCCTTGCGAAACTGAAATTGGCCACCTTGCTGAGAAGTAGCATTCTTGTGCTTTGGTTGAGACTGCTGCTGCTGACCCCCTTTTGAAGGCCCAAAATGATTCTTAGAAGGTCCTGCTGACTGAGTCTAACCCCCTTGTGGAACAGCTCTAGGAGCGGGTACACTACCAATCTGTACTCCTACATGACCACCCAAAGCCATGGCCAAGTTTTCCTCTACCAAACGAGCCTTCTCGACAGCAACTTCCATGGTCTTAGGTTCGAAGACCCTTACACCACCACTGATGCATGCATTCAAACCTCGAACAAAGTGTTGGACCAACATCCCTTCATCATGGCTAATCCATGCATACTGCTTTAGCTCATAGAAGCGACGTTCATACTGCTCTACTGACATTGCCATTTGCTTGAGATCGTGAAATTCATCTGCCCTGCGCTGCCTCCAATGATCTGAGAGGAAGCGAGCCCTGAACCTTTCCAAGAAAAATTCCCAAGTGACCATACTAATATCCATATGCAACTTTTGTTCCTCAAGCTGCCACCAAGTGGACGCGAAACCCCGCAAATGCATAACAGCACATCGAGCCTTGGTATTACTACCGTAGGGGTGCATTGCGAAGCATCGGCCCAAATCAATTAACCAGGTCTCGGCTTCCAACCCTCCTCCAGAGCCATCGAAGGTAGGTGGATGAGCTCTCATTAAATCCCTCATATGACCAGCTAATAAAGCATCCTGATCAACTGAAGCTCCCCTGTGCCTTGGAGACCTTTCTCTTTCTCTCGACCGGCATCCCCACTAGGCTCCAGTAATTCACCTATCAAGAGTTTCACCCAAACAGATGCTCTTAGAATCAGCCTTCATCCAACCCCGTATCATTCGATTCCGGGTCCAAACACCATCCCAATATTGTTTCCTAATTTGTTGCTCCCGACTCGTGACCGCGAGAACTAGGGCTATGGAAGTGATTCTCGCTGCTGGATTGGCTCCACGCCTCGGCCTTTCCAAAATTTCTTACCTCTCTCACTTCTACTCCTCTCGGGCTTCTCTAGGGTGGCTGCTTCTCGCATTAACAAAGACAAAGGTACAAATATGAGTCTTTCAGAGCTAATGACAATGTTGTTACAATTTTAGCTAACATAACTACTCCAGACCCTAGCCATGGTGTAACCTTAATTGGATAATTAAGTTGTAACTCTCACTGCAAAGCCCCAAAGAACAAACAACAAAAGAATGCAAATAACTATTTTTTTTTAAAGAAAGATAAATAATCATCATATCAATATTAAATGATCATATACCATAACATCAACCGTGTCCTTTGGGGCCCCCACGAGATTACATCGAAAATAAACATTACTAAACATCATTTCATAAGATATCAAAAGGAGCTATAATGACAACATAAGATAAGTACATACATAAATTCTATCACAAGATAACCCATAAGACATTTCATAGCCAATTAAAATTATGAAGTAGATAATTACATTACATCATCTTTCAATGTTACATCATCCATAAAGTTACATCATGAATCCCAAACTTGTGGGATGAATACAATATACAAGTTATCAAAATACAATGAGATCAACTGTAATAAATCTTCAACTGGATAAGATTGAAGCCACGAACGCTGATGGGGAACCCAACGATGTGCGAAGCACGTTCCACCCGACCACCCCCGTGCTAAGAGGTGACAAAGAAGTAACTCCGACCAAGAACGACAACAAAAAGTACAACCATACAAAAAGTACCAACATAGATCCATACACCAATTAAAATGAGCAACCAATAACACCATATCACAATGTCATAAAGATGCAAGATCGTAATTAAAATATAAATGAGATCATACAATGCATGCTAAAGATGTATCAAAAAATAAACTTAAATCAAATTAAATCAATTCAAGCAACAATCTAAATCAAATCCCATAATCAGCTTCCAGAGGAACACAAAACACAAACACATGGGCAACTAGGGGAGAGTGTCATCGCATAGTCCTACATGGGTTGTCCTGTGCTCTTCCTCCCAACATGAGGCACCGGTCCCATCTATGGTTGTCCTATGCTCTTCCTCCCAACTGGAGGCGCCGGTCCATAGGGTGACTCATGCGGAGCCATAGACGTCTCGTGAGGACGGGGTCACGAACTTGCCAACCACGGCCTTCTCAGCCTTCCATTAGTCTACGAAAGCACTAATGAAGATGAGGCATCCATTTTAAAAATCTTGCAATGATGTTACTACCCAACCGAACCCTCCTAAGTTAATTATTAGGTTTTCACTTATTTACTAACTCACTCGTGGGTTATCCTGAGCTCTTCCCCTTAAACGGGGCACCGACCCCCACGAGGAGCCACTCTCCCTAGAGACCCATCAAAACAAGGGGTTGTACCATGCCAATCATAATCATCAAAGTATGACAACAAAAGTAATATACGAGGCATAAACCATCTCGCAAGCAAAAATACCATAATAAAATCTCATAATTCGGTACACCCCATTAATAAAACATAACTCATCAGAAATTAAGGTGAAAAGTATAAAACTCAGAACAAAACATCATCCTCTGGAAGACTAAAGTGTTGACACAAACGGGTTCCCACATCAAGGAAATAACAGTGTCCCAAAACCCAACAATACAACAAGATTAAATTTCAAGAATAAATAATTAAAAGAGATAACCTATTTAATTCCAAAGTAGATTACAAAATAATTTTCATTCCTAAACTGAATTAATAAATAATGTTGTTTTATCAGCAATATCCTTTCCAATTTGAAAATTCAATAAAACAGATTTCTTTCTATTTCACTAATATTTTCATTGAAACAATTTGTGCTTTATCATTATTTTTTTTTTAAAAAGAAACGAAACAGAATCTAACTATGAGTATCTATTTTCTAGATAACAGCTAAGTTAAAGGAATAAAATATTAATCAAAACAGAATATATTGATGCATTGGTTTGCTAACAGTTAAATCAACAGAATATCTATTAAACAGATTTAAATCAGTAGACATATATTTTCTTCTTAAATAACAGAAAAATTAATTTAAATAATACTACAACCAGAATTAATAAATTAATCTATATATATATATATATATCTACAAACATATATATATATATATCCGAATAAAAATCCTCACAGAATTAATATATTAAAAATCGCATATTAAACATTATAAAACACATTAAAATTTAAATGG
>VDFB02243043.1:0-17796 GCA_007258455.2 Sequoia sempervirens | reverse complement strand
GATTGGTGTGACACAAAACAATTAAAATTTCTAAAAGATTGTGTTGAATAAGTGATAAAAAGCTTGGTTTTTCAGATGGGTACATCCTCTCACATGGTTGGTTATATGGTTAGGACTCAGCAGTACAATTCGGTATCAATATGATTTTGATATGATTACATTCTTTTTTTAAGTCACATCTTTGTTACTTCAACAAAAATAGGAGTGCTACATTTGAGAGACCATCTTCCCACAAACAAATAGAGCTAGCATCTCTGCTTTTGCATCAATGTGGAATGATTCAACATCCTTTTACAAGAAATTCTAGACATGATTGTGTCTGGTAGGCCTATCCTTATTTTACAGAATAAATATCAAGCAGCAAACTTAAACTAAACTGAAATTAGCAAACACAGTTTGGTACATACTGATAGATCCTAATCAAATATTGTGGCATCAGAGATGTTAATGGCTCCCTCAAATTGTTGGGTTTAAATCACAATCAAGTTTCATGGGACATTGCATGTTGATTGTAGACCTGTCACAAGCCACTCCATTATCATTGAAAAATACTTTTCAGCACAGCACTGGTGAAGGCTGCCATTGCAGCATACAGATTGTTTTCAACTGTCACATATGCTGATTCATGTTAGTGCAGATTACATACACATGTTGTAGGATCTAGATTTCATAAATCAACTCTTGCTTTGATGCAATACAATTCAGGTCTATTCAGAAATGTTGTTTGAAAGGTTGTTGAGGGTTTAGAGTTGCTTGTTTCCATTTTCCAGTGGCTGTTCTATTTTATTTTGTTTCAAAAATATCAGAAAAATACAATAAAAAATCATATATTTCCATTAATACTAGATTGGGACATTACAAGGTTCTTCATTCTCGACCTCTTCAGCAAAACTTTGCCACCAAAAAGTCTCACTCTGCCAAGAATTTTAATGCCAGTGTGGGTACTTCACAATTGGAGGACTGGAATTGCGAAGGAAGTGGCATGAATAAGCATAATATAGTCTGAACTTGTAATACACTGGCCCTCAAACTCAGGCTGAGAAATCAGAATGCACATCCAATAGAAGCCTTGCATGAAATTTGCTGACTTTTTGTTGTTTATTGTTTTCTTTCCTCATTATATGTCTACACCTTGTACCAAGTTCAACTAATAAATCTCTAGTTACATGTACAGAAACCTTGCTAAGTTCAGCTACTAAATCTAGTCTGTTAGGGTGCTGTTATTGCTTTAGTTGTAAAGTACTCTCCATGTTCTACTAAAACTCTCCCTGCTTAACAGAACCTCTTAATGGTGGGTTGGTTGCAGTGGTGCTTCTTTTTCTCACTCATTCATTCTTGATGTATAAGTGTATTATTTGTTGGTAGTCATAAAACTTAAATATAATACCCTGAATATTCAACTCCTATTGAACCCCATTGATATCCTTGACTGGAAAGACCACCAGAAAACAAGTATGAATGGGTAAGTGGCTTCAATGAAATTTTTAGTTTTTGGAAAATCAATTGGGGGCTTTTCCTATCTTTGCTTTTTGCTTTACAAGTCTTGTTGGGGGGCAACTCATTTCAAGCAAAGGTAAGCTTGTTTTAATAATATTTCAATTACTGTAAACCATTATATCCTAGAATCATTATATTCAACAAGTGTAATAAACATTCAGCCTAGAACAGAATGTTCAGAGCTTCCTGAACTCAAGCAACAACAATTGAAGAGAATTACATACTTGCCTAAGATTGGTGCCTACTTAGACCATTGAATGAATGGGAAAGAAAAATTCAAGCATATTTCAAAGAAATGGAATAAAGAATGAAAGAAATTATGACAATCCATAAAGAATTAAGGAATATTAGCAAATCGATAACATTTTAGACACAATTTACAGAAATCTTGTGATCAACAATTTTGGTTACTGGCAAAACATTCAGATTGCAATTGATTACATCAGACCCTCTCATACAACGTGCTTATCAAGCAACACACATCTATACTCTGTATTTATAAAACAGGACCACAAGGGGTATCTGATATGAACATTTGCATAGATGTACCATTAGCTTAAAGAAAAAATCAATTTTAAAATTCAGACTGTTGCAGCTGATCCGTAAATTGCTAAACTATTTAGATAAAAGATCAAACTTTATGGAGATGTGTACTAGATAAAGACGTTAAATCAGTCCTTAAAGAAGTTCATGAGGGTGAAGTTGGAGGGCATATGAGTGCCAACTGCCAAGGATACAACAAGAAGTGGTGGGTGCAGAGAGCGCTGCCCTATTCATAGTAGTGCAGACCAACTACATGAAGGCATGTTCGGACCAACTAGATGGATGGTTTGAAGCTCCATTGATCATGGTAGTTGTTGGATGGGTGGTCCTGCAATGGGCCCAACCATAGTTGATCCCAACTGTTATTGATTATTCTATTTCACAAAGTCGGTTGGGGCCTTTTAATTGCTTCTCATTCTTGGGTCAAGGTTCTGCTTTTCCTTGTAGCTGCACAATTCAACTTGCATGTGATCACTTGGTCCATTAAATTAGGAGCAGTAGTCCCTTCTGTTATAGCACAAATGTACAAATGTGCATGAACAAATTTAGCAAGACAGGTCTATAATCATGCCAAGGATGTATCACCAAATGACTAACAGAACTCTACACTATAGAGAAGTACTTAATTCCCCACACTTATGATTAGTTTATCATAATGAAGGTGCGAACTCATTCTAGAAACTCTTCAGAGTTACCCATATAGACACTTTAAACATAAAGAAATTACACAAATCTAGAAAAATTAATGTAGCCCCCTATCATTGTTCCATCCCAAATTCCCAATTCATTCTCACCAAGCAGTGAATGCATAGTCTTGACATGTTGTCTGGATCTCTTTCAATGATATGACAAATCCTTCATATCCTCACAATCAAAGTAATGCTTTAGTAGTTAGTGTAATGTCTTGGTTTGCGCATACAGATTGAGTTAATTTAATATATTGTATTTAAATAATTAGCCGATAGGTTATTTTCTATTAATCATTAATTTATACTTTTCTTCTTTTCTACAGGAGTGCTGTTGGTGTATGGAGTTATTTAGTGTGCAGGCATATTAACGTTTCTACTATGTTTAGGTTTTAACTAGGCTCACAAATTTTATTTTCTTTTTTATTATTTTTCTTCCCCATTTTTTCCATTGCTCTAATGACATAGACGAGAGGCTGTAAACGCCAAACCACACTCATCCACATGCAAGAAGATGTCCTTGCTATGCATACGTGTACTATAGATGTTAAAGGAAATGTAGGCTTTCTATTCTACCTCACAATAATCTTTAAATTTTAAGACATAGTAGCCAACAAGAGTTTGAAACAATTTACTCATTACAGTTATACACGTATATATGAATATTGCACACCCCTAACTTATAAATAAAAATACATATATTTGCACCTTGTCTAAGTTCTTTTTTACTTCTGTGTACAAATTCATTTCAAAGAAAATTCACCACCAGCAATTCACCCCATTAAGCTTTTGGTAATAAAAATAATAAATGTTTACTTTGTCAATTCACCTCATTAAACAATTGGTAATAAAAATAATAAATGTTTACCCTATCATGTCATACTTACATCAATGAGATTATTTTATTCAAATCTAATACTATCATGGTTAGATATATTTTTTAACCTAGATTACAAAAATAATGGCTGTAGCATTTGTGCTCGAGGGAAGAACTTAACTTGAACACTTTGAAATTTGAATTAGAGAATCATATAACATTTTAAATTTAATGATTTTCTTTTCATTGTAGTCCTATGCTCTTCAAGCAAACTAACATAACCCTCTTTTTGTAGAATACCACTTTCTTAAATTTTAAAATAAAATCTCACTTATTTTGCTATAGAACTTAAAGAGAGTACTCTAAATAGTTAAATAACAATGTTATCAAGCTTTTCCAATAGTAGTAATTTTATTCATTTCCTTTATTTATTCATCTATAATGGTATATGAGTTTTGTTAATTAGTTATCAATAAGTTATTTTTGAATCAATTAAAAAATATTTTTTTAATCTTTTTCAAATAATATTTTAGTATTTCATTAAATGGAATACTACACATTCCAAATTTCAAATCTGACTGAGTGGGCCTAATGGTGGAGAACTTGTGCTCTTGACAGGGAGGTCACAAGTTCAAATCCTGCAGGGGGTAGGGTATGTACACCTCGTATTGTGGAGCACGAGTTAGGTGCCTCCCCCATATTGGGGGAGTACGAGGGCCTCGTATTGTGGAGCACGAGTTAGGTGCCTCCCTCATATTTGGGGGAGTACGAGGAGTCCCATATACTCATGGTATCGTGGACTTAAAAAGGACCTTTACCTTTACCTTTTAATAAATAATTCAATTTCATTTTTGAAAAATCAAAAAAACTAGACAACATACCTTTGCAAACTTATTTATATTTGTATGGGCATGTATTATTCTACAATTTACATTATAATGATTAATATATTATTAATATAATTTAAATAATAATTAGCATTAATGTGATTATGTAAATATTTTATTAATTTACTAAAATTAAGAAAATATATCTAAATGGTGTCAAATATGTATCTTTCCATTAAGATATAATATAGGCATGCATACTAAGCATGAAAAAAATAATTAATAAAACTTACATTTATTTTTATTCACATCAATAAAACTTAGATTTAATTTTTTCAAGCATACAAAAGCAGTGTTCCACGGGTTTGAGGACGGGGGACGGGGGGACGGGGACCCGAGGAGGGGGAGGGGGGGCATTTTTCGAGATGGGAGATGGGGGGCCTAAGTTTGGGGATAGGGGGGCCAGGGGGTGGTGGTGGGAGCGTGCTGAAATACATATAGTACTTGAAAAATTAGTTATAAAAAGATGTATACCAATATAATTATATAATTGTAGAAGCCTAAGGAATAAGTAAAGTTAACACATAAAAACAAAACTTAAAACTTAAAAGTTTAAAGTTTAAACACAATAACACATTGCAATGATATATCATTTCATTGAACTAGTGAACCACTGAACATTGAAAATCAAAATGAAAATATAGACATTGGAAAATGCAACAAGAACTAGATGTTTCATAATTTGAGTTTCATAATCATGATTCATGAATCATAATTACAATCAACTATCCCTGTATCATCAATGTTCAAACTTCAAAACTTCAAAAACAGAGTACAAAATAGTAAATGCTAATAGTAAATGGCTCCAGGCTATGCCTCTAGAAGTCTCCTAGAAGTTTCCTTCGAGTCTCCTAGATTTTCCTTGGAGTCTCCTAGAAGTTTCCCTTGAGTCTCCCAGAAGTTTCCTTGGAGTTTCCTTGGGTGGAGGGGACTTCTGGAAGTCTCCCAGAACTTTCCCTAGAGTCTCAGTTTCAAGGAAGGGACGACCTGGGACTGGGGATTAGAAGTGTGGGAGCAAGGAGAAATGAGGGATGACAGAGGGATGTTTCCTAGAAGGCCTCCCAGCCTAAATGGGTGGTTTTTCTAGGGGGACGATCCCCATGGAACTTGATACAAAACTATAATTACAATACTATCAAGAAAAGTACTAGCCACTCTGGGACACTTGTTTCTATATCTTTCAAGGAAGTTGGAATGGTGAAGATTTTAGAATCCTTACCACATAATAGTTAGATATTTAAATAAAAGTATTACATTAAATAGAATATTTTAATATAAAATATCAAATCATTTTTAAAAAAAATGTTATTTAAAATATACTTTTGACAAAATTAATGTATTTTTTAAAATATCTTTAATAAATATTTTTTTTATAAATATAGTGTTAAATTTAAATGGGTTATATTTAAGTTTTATATTAAAAAAATATAAATTTGATTGTATAAATTAAAGTTTAAAATTAAAGATTATTAAATTTGGAAAATATTTGATCTATATATTTAATATTAATAGTGTAATGTAAAATTAGTGGCTCTAGGAAAATTAACCGCCAAAAATTCTTCTAATTAATTTTTTTCGCATGGTGAATTATCATGGCGGTGAATTTTCCTACAATGAATTGTTGGTGGTGAATTTTCTCTCAGTGAATTGTTGGTGGTGAATTTGCCCTATGCCAAAATTAATACTTTTATGTGAATTTTTATTTAATTTTGGATTTATTTTGATCAAATATCTTAATATAAATATATATTAATAAATGACAATTTTTGTATAAGTTTGAATCATGACAATATTTTTCTTATTAATTTTATTTTTATTCATATATATCTAATTATATAGTATCTATCCATATTAGCAACTATTTTCATATATTCATTATCTATCTCAAATTTTTCATTAGAACACATCCATGCATGAACAAACACTTAATCTCTAATATATAAACAATACATATAGTTTTCTATTGACGTAATCCTTGAACCTCCTTTAGGTGCAAGTGCTAGTTATAAATAAATTAAAAACTTAAAATTAAAGCTAAACTTAAATAATACTACAGCCTAAGTTTGATTAAAGGAAAATAAAAAAACTCGACAACAATGAAAACGCAAGGCGAATGCAACTTGAAAGGGGTTAACCACGCCGTCAAGAGTCCGAAACGAACAGTCCTTTCTTTCATGTCTGCTACTGCTGGGAAAATGCAGCGAAAAATACTGTCATTTAGGGTTTTGGTTACATGTTTTGTGGTATGAAAATTCAACGAACTACATTGAAATCTTCGTCCACCACCGGAATCTCTGTGAAAATACCTCCTCTAAGTTGGAATCGCTCGTGTATGCTCCTTGATGACTATAAACAAATTCACCCCGTAAGAAAGGTATCCTGCTTGATTCCACTGGCGTTTGGTACCCGAATCTGATTTCCGAAACAAATCATACCCGGGTGAGCAGGGTTTTTCTGCCTATTCGGCTACATAGCTTGGAAGCCATGGAAAATAATTTTTGAGGCTTATTTAGCATGCACACAGCGATATTATTGATAACCTAAAAGAAGTTATTTCTGCATAACTTTTTTATGTCGAATATGATGAACAAGAACTAGCATAATATTTTGTTAAGCAAAGTAAATGCCTTTACCAGTCATTTTTTTGATAGTGTTACGAGTTTTCTCTTTAGCATCTCTTTCGAATTTTTTACTCAAAACATAAACTACATTGAATGATTACTCATGAACATTATGCTCAAAATTATCCGAAAATTGCCATTTTGCACGACTTAAGCAAACTTTCAAATTTAACTATGAATGCATTTACTGTCGCCGCGCTCTGCATTCTGATGCATTTACTGTCCTTTGCCACCTTCTGCCTTGTCGATTCATTTATGTGAATGGTAGCTGGTGTAAAAAATATCTGCTTCGTGATATTCTTCCTGATTTTCTTCTCACTTTCATGGCTACATTTCTCCAGTGAACAAGGTATTCATTTATCTCTGAAATCCTCTTGAATGTGCTGCGCTTATCTCTGAAATTCTCTCTCCTGATCAAACCCTACGCATTGTACGGTTGGTTGTAAATAGATGAATTTTCTATGAAATCATAGCCTTGTATGTTGTTTGTATTTGCGTACACAGTCCCTGCCACCATGGCTTTTGGCATGGATTGTGGCATAGATTTCAAAAGGGGCTTGAAGAGATCTTTGTTTGCATCAGTGGTTATTGGTCCCTATCTGTAGCAAACCGTCTCTGTCTTCGGCAGAAACTAATGTAACCATTTTTCACAATTATAATGATATTTATGCAAAGAAAGAATTGCAGTGTTTTGTAAGATGCTTTGCAACATCTGCACATTTATTGATATTATTTTTTGTATTTCTTCGTTTTCCATCGTGGACAACAACAATTACCTGGGTGGAATTTTTATTTTCTGATTTGTAAAAGAAATTCATCAGAATAACTAAGGTCGGAATGTTTCATTAAGAAACTAAATGGTTTTGGGCTTTTTGCTCATTTCAGATATTGTTGAGTGTGAATAGATTGAAGCAGCAGCTGTAGAAAGACTGGTTTTGGTTTGCGTCATTTTAAAAAAATTATGGTGTGGTAGGGTTTTTTAAATTTTTCCTGCAAACTCTACCCATTTTTTCTCATCTTCATCATCGACAGCACGACACAATTTGTGCAAAGTCTTGAGGTATGTCGCTTTCCATGGTTTTAGTGAGTAATTTTTTGAAATCTATGAATCGGATATCGTTTACTATGAATAGGTTGAAGCAGCAGCTGTAGGGAGCTTGATTTTGGTCTGCTTCATTTAAAACAAATCTACTGGGGTAGGGTTTCATAAAATTTTCCTACTAACTCTACCCAAATCACTTCTCGTGCATCAGATTTTATGTATGTAGGAGTATATACACATACATCATCGACTTATTCTCTCAATCCTTATCGCCAATTGTTGCAGGCAGTAGAATTGTTATTGTCATAAGCTTAATGGTTTTTTAAATTTGTGTTGCTAGTAAAATGCTTTTTCTTGGAAGACAACAGAGAGCACTTGGACTGTGGGTGTCCTTGTTTGAAGGGTGTCCTTGTTTGAAAGACTTTTAAAGTAAAGATTTTTAGCCCTTCATCTGCAGCAGCAGCCCAATATCATTTCTATAAAGATTAGCCCACCGCACAGCATTTTCAGGCAAGTTGTTTTAGTATCTTGCAGTTACTCTGTTTAATTGCTTCCATAGGAACACTGTGCAATAAAACAGGCGCAGTAGTCACCTCCAGGCTCCCCCACACCAATCTGTTGATTTTTATGTTTCTGTGAAATGATAAAGCTATTATTTAGAAGCAATGCTCCAGGGCAAATTCGACCTGTCTAATCCACCTGAAATGCCTTCCACCTACTAAGCATTGGGTGTCATTCACTTTAGATATCATTCTCTATTGATGTACGGATTTCTTCTTAATTTTTTTTTCTTCCTTCTGTGATAACTTAATGTTTACAACAAAGTCGTAGCAATTTTCTGCATTTTTTTTAATTCAGGCCTGATATTGTTTTTCGAATCTTTAAGAACTTAACTTTTTATTTTCATTTTATTTTGGTACAGTAGGCTTTCTCCCAGGTCTCTTTTGTCCTTTTGGAGATGTTCAAATTCTGATACATGGATGTTCACACCACTGGCAGGTATTCCGAGTGGGAAAACCCCAGAAAAGACATCTTAGAAAAATGATATTGGTAGATGGCACGGGCTGATAGTGTAATTTCACTTTACGTGGTACTAAATAAAATGACGAGTGCACAAGAATTTTCCTGTTGTTTAGATCTGAATGTTTTTTCTTGATATTCTTTATTTCAACCTCCTAATTCGTGTAGATAGGATTTAAAACATGAAACTTCAGTTTTCTGATATGCCATCATTCATGGTGTTCTAAACCTATCTTTATGTATTTTAACTCGTCGAAAATTATGTTCATTCCCTAGATGAAATACTACCATTTTTTGTTTTCAAAAAAGAGAAACTGAAAAAAATTGAGAATACAGTAGCAGAATCTGGAAATTGGATACAGAAACAAAAACCTCGAGTGAGATAGAATCTAGAGAAAAATCTCAAAGAGAGCCTATACTACGAAAGCTGGTGCGACTTACGATCAACAGTGCAACTGTGTTCGCATTAAAATGTGCTGTATTTTTGGATCCAAAAACACGCAATCTAGAATCAGAAGAAGCAAGATCTCCAAAAGAAGGGAGGGCAGCATCCACAGGAGGAAGAACAGAGTCGTGAGCCACCTCCAAGGCCATAGACTTAACCTCACTTGAATCCTATAGAGGAACTTTCACAGGCGAGCTATTTCCTTGCCCCTCAGTGGGGGTTTTGGCTCCAGACATCTATAAAAGGTGAAACTTAGCATCCATCCACTTAGAAGCCAAACTAGATCTAGAACATTCTGCCACCAAATGACCTAGAGTAAAACAACAATGGCAACTAAATGCCAACTCTCATAATCAAGTTGGTGGGTCCAAATACATTCTTGCACCTAGAGACTAATTTCCATTGACAAATGTTTTAATAAATCGTTTGCTACCAAAATATGGGAAAAAGTAGGATGGGAGAGGGCATCAATCTCAGAAGACATAGACATGAAAGAACCAAGAGAGTATTCATAGCCTGCAAATTAGAATCTATCCAAAACTGGAGAGGGAGGTTGGTAATCTGATCCAAACGGGAAGCACTCAAAAGGATTCTGAAATGGAGTTAAAAGCTGGATACCAAGGCCTCATCATCAAAACAGCCTTGCCCTACAACCAGGGCCTTTCTCCATAATCGACATTCTGTCTTGGGAAGATTGGCAGACAACATAGAAACCCTGTGTATATGGGAAAATGTCAACATCATTACATAAAAAAGTTTTCCAGCTCATGGAAATCCAATCATGTAGGGTACCAATACTTCGCCAAAATGGATAAAATTTACATATTAGGCCCTTCTCCATATAAGCTTCTTCAGGCAAAACTTTAGACCCTAGAACGGTTAGGGGAGATTGTTCAGATTAGGGAACCAGAGGCACCTCCTAAACAGACTTCAAATTTTTCCATGGCAGAGACCCCCTGAAGCAATATTCTCAGTTCCTCTGCAGAAAACTCCACAGCCTTGGGGCAAGAGGAGATATTGGGAACAAAGCCAGAGGACAGGGGTTCCAAAGACTCTCGAACCCCAGGCATGGCAGGAGCAGTGGCCCACCCCCTGAAGCAATATTCTTAGATCCCCTGCAGAACACCCCACAGCCTTTGGCCAAGAGGAGATATTGGGATCAAAGCCAGAGGACAGGGGTTCCAAAGACTGTAGAACCTCAGCTGTGTTAGGAGTAATGGCCACACAATTATCGACCTTGAAACTAGAAACAGGGCCAACAAAATCACCAAATTGACATGAATGGGAGCCATCACACTTATTGCTGAATTATTTGTTGTTATCACTCTTGTATCCTATGTTATAGTTTGTACATTGATTGATATCCTTTTTACTGACATTCCATTTGTGACTAAATTTATAGAGTTGAAGGAAAAAATGGGCTTGATTATCTCTGTTTGTTGGGACAATCTGTTACAAGTTGCTCATTTCCTTGAAGCTGTATCAATCGTAACCCACATTTATCCTTGGACAAGCTGCCATATTTATTTCATAGGCAATAAGATGATGAATGATGATACATTTTATTTCTATTTTCTGTCTCCAGTTAACGATAGTGACAAAGTTGTAATGTTTGGATTGTTGAGCAACTATTATGGCTACTATAATGAATATGACAATATGAACTTCTGCGTTTATGTATGTAGTATTTTGAAAATTAAATTCTTAATTTTATTTTCTTTTATGGAGAGTGTTTTACAATCTTCTTTTAATGAAGTTAATACCCTGAATGCCATGAAAAACTTCAAATTTGATTCTTGAGAGTATTCAAGCAATTCAACTATTGATGTGAGGTGTTTGTGTTGATAGACTGTAGGAGTTGCGGGCGAATTTCTCAAGGCATTTTGTTCAACTAGATAGGTTGTGGCTCATTGACACACCTTAGCAAGGATTATTTCAATGCACTGTGGGTAATTCCTCCCCTGATTCTTACACGAAGCTAATTATTGATCTAATAAATATCATTAATATTTTCTTTAAAAAGCATATTCCATTGTATGAAAACTTTTGTTGTGTCCCTCAACGTGCCTACCTTTTTCTATTTAAAGTTTTTGCATGTCTTCTCATATTTCAGCACAAGAGTTGCTTTTTGCTGCAATACCAAATCAAGAATGGATATTAACTACTTAGTGCTTTGCTGCTTTCCCATTCTGGAAAGAACTAAGAGATTTGGGCTTCTGTTTATGTAGCAGTAGGTTAAAGATGTTGGATGGTATATAATTGAATAAGAGGATGTTGTCCTAATTCTTGGCAGCATGCATTGGGAGCATGGTTGCTGTAAATATGGACAGATAGTAAGAGTCTATAATGGACTGGGGTGAGATTTAGGTGGGTACAAGTAAAAAAAACTTGTACCCATAAAGGTCCTCCCTACATTTTTCCTGTAAACAAAATGTCATATTAAGGGAAATCAGTTGAATAACTTTCTTTTATAATGTGATGATTTACTAAGTATAATAATATAATAATTTTAATTTTAATAATATATTGCTAATATTAATACTATTATATTAGTAAAAAATAATAATATAATAGTAAACATATAAAAAATATATAATATAATATGGTCTAATACAATATAATAATATAAATAAAATATATTATAATATATAATAATATAATAAATATTATTATAATATGATAAAATATAATAACATAATATAATAAATATTTATTTAATATTATATAGTATAAATATAATATCATTTAATATAACTATATATTACAATATGATTTAATATAATTACATAATATAATACAATATAAATATAATATTAATATAAATATAATATAATACAATACCTAATCCAATAATTAATCAGATAATAATAATAATATAACATAATAAAAATATAATAATATAATAGTATAATAGTAAATACATTAAAAAATAATAATAATATTATTATATAATACAAATATATAATAATAATAATAATATATCAACAAAAAATATTTTTTAAATGATCTACTACATATATGTATGCCAAAATTAAACCAAATTTTTTCCTCTTTGACCTTCCACACCTCTTTGGCGTACCCATTGCACAGCAAGGTGCAATTGCTAGTATATATTAGAGTAAAATGAAATAAAAATACAGTAGAATATAGAGAACAGTTAAAGATGTAAACACACTTTTGATTGATTGATGCAGAGAAGAAGAGTAAGCATGTCTGCTAGGCCGGAGAAACAGGCGCCACCAGATATTTTCTACAATGAGACGGAGGCTCGCAAGTATACCACGTCCTCTCGTATTATTGAAATCCAGGTATGTGATGTCTATTATTTGTGTGGATTCAAACAGAAATTCAGTTGAATTTGGGAGATATCCATAATTGCATATCCATTAGTTTCACTAGTCTTGGGAATATTTTCTAGAGTTCTTCCTGTTGAAATTCTGTGCTATAGGGCAAATCCTTATTCAATTATTTCTGCATTTTCATAATAAAAATTAAATTTTCTAATTATCCTCTATATATCAACAATCAAATTCAGAACAAAAAGTGCTGGATATTTAGTTTGTTTTAATACCTCTTTTCTTTCTCCTTACTCTTTTGAAAATGCTTCGCAATTTTGAATTTCATGCCAGAATTGTTCCATGTCAAGCATAAGGAGGGTTTATCATACTTAAGTAGTAACCGCTTGATATTATTGATTACCATATACTGCAATTTTTTTCAAGTTGATTTCCATAAAATGCCATAATTGAGATCCATTGCACTTCATCAAATAATTTATGTTTGTGTTTTCAAGGCCAAGTTGACAGAGAGAGCTCTGGAGCTTCTTGCTCTACCGGATGATGGAATACCTAAAATGCTACTTGATATTGGCAAGTTAACTCCTAAAATCTTTTCTTCAACTACCAAACTGATGTAGAGTCTTGGTTGATATTTTGAGAACGCATGGCTAATATTTTATCTTGTTTGCAGGGTGTGGGTCAGGACTCAGTGGGGAGACTCTATCAGAGAATGGACATCACTGGATTGGATTTGATATCTCCCCATCCATGCTAGGTCAGCGAACTTATATTCTAGGAACTTCTAGGATGTTAATTTGCCCGTGCTTTGTCTGAGAGTATATGTTTCTAGGGTGTTAAATTGTGTTTTGGCCTTTACTGAGTTCAGTACTTTACTAATAGATGTTGCGTTGGAGCGTGAAGTTGACGACGATCTATTGCTATCTGACATTGGACAGGTATATGTTTTATGTTATGATCTGTATATTTTTCAATAGTAATTTATTATTCTTTGGATCAATTCTTAACACTTGGAAACCATCCTGTTATTGTAATCAAATCTTGTCAGGGCGGATTCAAATAATCTCCCAAGAGTATGCTTAAAACAAATTTCAGAACACAGAAAAGAGGATGTATAAAACATAGAATAGAAAGAACGAATTTCTGAACTGTAGATATAATGCAGATTAATTAATTGATTTTTAATTTTCTGCAAAGGATAGACAGATCTCACATAAATACGGAAGAGGTAACTCTTGGATGAGTCACGTCTCATGAGAGGACGTGTCTCCACAAGGTGGAGACACGTTCACTCATGGGATGTGTCCCATTAAGTACGCATGAACTAAATAATTAACACATTTAATATTTAGTTAGATCCGTAATCATAATTGCAAGATTCGATAAATAATCTAACTTCACAATACACATATGATAATATTAATAATAGATCGAATAAGAGTTTGTATATATCTGATCGATGCTATATATTAATTCAACACATCCATACCCTGAATTGTGATTTGCTTCTCACAAATCCAACTATTAAGGAAATAGCCTAGCTTGACCAAATTCCCCTTGTTTGCCAAAGTCCACAAAATGTCATCGCAAAGGACCAAAGAAAGTACAGGTTAAAAAGCTTTAAGCTTTGGTACCATGTGAGTGTTTAATTGCAGTTTTCAATAAGTAACAGGAACTAAATATTCACAACATTCAATATAGAACACAAACTCAAAGAATTGAGGAGGAATCCCTCAAGGATTCCAGTATCACAACATATTCGATAAGAGAATATTTGAGTAATGGTTGGGCACAATCACTTATAGATACCTTTTCAATTAATAATGTTTGGCATGAGAGCCTACATGCCACAAACATTCCAATATACTCTGTGAATTAATAATATACAAAGGGCCTGGGAATATACATTTATGTTCTACTCCTAACAATGTATTTAAACTTATCTGTAAATTGCCTTTGTCGGTAACTTGGCATCCTTGAAAGTTTTCCTAGTGCAGGAAGGTATGACAATACATTGATATTTGGGCAATTGAGAGTTTTGAGGGCTTAAACTTTTAGCTTTCTTGATCAGTCATCCAACTTTTTGCATCCAAAGTACTGTCAGTTGTAGGTGTAGCGAGCTTGGCTTCTTATTTAAATGATTTGGACAGGGGCTTACTTGCATTCTTGCCTTTATTTAGAATTCTTATTTATGGGTCATTGGCTACTGTTCTAGAGCAATTTTCCTTTGCTTTGCTGCACCAGGATAAGGGTTACCAAATAAGACATCAGTTACTGCAGAGATTCATATTCAACTCCATCTTGTAAATCTTGTCTCAACTCTTTCTACTGTTTTCTTACCTCCATTCTTCTATATGACTCATCCTTAGCTTCATGATGGGAATAGTTTATCTTTGGCATCTATAGGCTTTGCCTATGCTTATATGCCCAAAACTTCTGTTTTCTTACGCCTAATTTTAGATTCTTTTTGTCCTCCTTTGCTTTTTTGCTTGGTCAGGTGGGTTAGCCAGGCCTACAAGTGTCATATTGGTACTTTAATAATGAACCAGTTCGTTCCCTAGGCGATGCTCAATTCATTGTTTAGTGGGTCAGCCAGGTGTTGGGATTGATTTTGGAGTCCTTGAGCGAGCCATATGCAGGAAAATGGGTCTGATAATCGCATGTATGATCCTAGGTCCTATGCAACCAACAGGTGAAGCAGAGAAATTTTCTATGAAAAAAAGGCAGCTGCAAAAGTATCCAGACAATGAAAAAGTTGCCAGAGAAGAAAGCTATCGCCACTCTGACTTTTGATACATACCATATCAAAAACAGAAAATGGCTTTTTTCTATCCCTCCCAGATAAACAATAACAGATGTACCAAGGCCGTCAGGCTTTTGTGAGTCATTACATCAATGCCTTTTCTTTGTAGCTAATAAACTGTAGTTGCCATATTTTGGCACTTGGACTGCTATGTGGCTTCAACTGTTTGCTTCACAACAAATTTTGAGGTCAAATAATGGCACACAAGCTGGTTTTCACCTACTTCACATTTTCAATAATAAGAATTAAATTCATCAGGTTTGCAAGAACTTGTATGGAAATGTGAAATATCTAAATATTGAAGGGGGTTGATTTGTTTTCCAACTTTCAAGTTAGAACTACACTGCATTTGGAGCTTTCAAGATTGACCAACTTTGTTTTGGGGTGATGAGAAAATTGGATAATGTTTATGAACTTTGTGAGGTATCATATAAGCTACAAAATCTGCAGCTTAGGCTATCTAGATAGTACTGAATCTCATTTTGAACTTGAGTAGAGAAGTTTGGAATTCAGAATAAATTTATTGTTTAATGGATAGTTCAGTGTAAGATAAACAC
The DNA here is from genome assembly GCA_007258455.2 of Sequoia sempervirens. Lineage (NCBI taxonomy): Eukaryota > Viridiplantae > Streptophyta > Pinopsida > Cupressales > Cupressaceae > Sequoia > Sequoia sempervirens. The sequence continues at coordinate 1,582 of VDFB02243043.1, read as the reverse complement.
ACTTTTGCATCTGGAGCTGAGAAGAGTGTATATAAATGTTTAAAGTGATCAGGATAAACTTATACTAATAGCATTTAGTTACCTGTTTTGGTTTTAGTATACTCTGTTTTTCGTGATAATAATAGAGCATGTCTTTGTATTTTAAGTTGTGTACTGTTATTTTTATACTATAGTGACTAGTTTTAATCTTTTGTTACGGCTTGTCAGGAGATACATATAAGCTTCATAAAACATGATTTTCAAAGTATAAAGAAAAGCATCCTCAAAGCAATATTATCCTGGAAGCAAAGGGTTGATTCTTATGGATAAATGCTAAAACCATGTGTTTTTTTGTGTAGAGTTATTTTTATTTAGTTTATATGCTTCACATCTGAGGAAGACTCTGTTCATCTTCATTAGGGTTTGTGCTTGCGGCCTGGAACTGTGGATGGTGCTATTAGTATATCAGCTGTTCAGGTACTCATACTATTAAGTAAATTTGATTTTAAGCAGAACCACAATTTCTGAGGGAGAAGTTTGGCATGAACTTGAAACTTATATCTGCTTGCTGGCTCTATGTGGTAAAAATTTAAGGGAACTTTCTAATCTCGAGAAAAAGGGATTATTGTTACACCCCACCCTAGATTCCTAAAATTACTTTTCACTTTATGGTAATTATTCTGATGAATCATAAGGCTATGAAACCATGAAATTTATATATTATGATGGATTGTGCAATATTATGTTACTGCATTCAAAAGAAATGATGATGATTATTTGATGTCATGAATATGTTGAAAGTTGGAACAAAATGAGATGATTCTACTTATTTGAAGCAAATGATTAATGAAATTGCAATGAAATGATCACAATGTAATGGTTTCCAGTATAACTACCTGTTTGTTTTCTTGAGTGAAATTTGCAGGAGAAAACCTAACACCTTTGGAGAAAAAGGGGGGGAGTATCACCTAGGAGAAGGGTGACGTTGAGGATTCTCTGGTTATGCCATCTGAGCTAGTGATGGTCATGTATGGGTCGGTAAACTTAATTGGTTTAGGGGATGTTCCTTGCATACTCGAGGTAAGTTAACTTGTGTCAGCTGTTGAGTTCCCTGATTTGCGGAGAATGGTGGTTTAGGGCTTGCAAGCCTTCTTTCTTCTTTTCATATATAAGTAGATGTATGAGCGAATATAAATATACATATGTATACTCGTATTGATAGATTCACACTACTTTAAAACGTATGGGCATGATATTTCCTTCTCGACAACTATATCAAGTTCGACATAAATATCAACATCGCAACTCATGTTAATGACTTCACCTTGCCTAAAGGTTACTAACATCTTTCTATTGGTATTAAAATTGGCTTATAAAGCTTATAGAGGGAATGTTGGCTCGATTCCTTCAAACAAAGAAGAGATCTTAATTAAGTGACTCGTTACATTCATGAACTTATATACTTATACTCTTCCTATTATATAAAAAGGTTATAAATATATGCTATCTAATAGTTGCATGCTTAGTAAAGCGTGACAACGGATAAATGTTTGTTGGTGCCAATAGGTGAAATGTGGGTTAACGCCAATAGAGTGGACCGCCA
>VDFB02243041.1:0-85460 GCA_007258455.2 Sequoia sempervirens | reverse complement strand
CAAATATGTGGCATAGTCATAAAATACATTGAAGGCTGGGTGTTGCAGATGGCATGCCATGTAACAATATTCCTTCGGAAGGGTGTCAGGTGGAGTGAAACCAATGATTTGTCACAAAGAATACACATTCTTATTGAAATAATTAGCAAAATATTTCATGGGGAAGGGTTCAAGTTCATCCCTACCAATCTTTATTTTCTTTCTATTCTTCCCCTTTTCGGTGCAAGCAGTGTGCATAGGCAACATTGACGTTCTGAGTAACACCTTAGTATTCTCATATTCCTTTCTGAAAACATCCATGTCAAGAGGAATCATATCTTTGCTCCACTCATGCTATTGGAAAATATTTGTAATCTCTTCTCTTGTTATCCTCAACATCTCTTTTCCAACAAATGTTCTGACTATTCTGGAAATTAGGTCATATCTTGCAGCAATTTCCTTCAACAAATGTGCATCCATGTAGACATTGGGAACTACCAACTTTCCCATGTCTAGTCTCCAAGGGTTGCATACAGGAACCCCAATATTTTTGTTCCCGAACCAATGATGGAACAATTACCATCTCGTATAGGGCACTTCTACATCCTTGATAAAGCATTGCTTATCCATTAACTTATCTATAATTATATGACCATAGAATACAACTTTTCCTTCAACCTTCTTATTTGTGGAGGGTTTTAATTGGTCGACTATATCTTGGGATAGTGGTCTAGTTGAGGTTGTAGGGCTAGTGGTTTGTACTTTGAGCACCATTGGTAGAAAAATAAGTTTAGATAAACTTAGCATTTTGGCAAAGATGAGTTCAAGACTTAACTTCTCAATTTGAACCTAGGGCTCGGCTCAAAGGTGCAGAATTTGAAAGGTTTGACAGAATTGTGATTTTTTTAAGTAAATTCAAACCTCAGAAAAGAAATTAAAACAAAGCATAAAGCCAATTCAACTGAAAGCACAGTGAATTTTAACCCTAATCCTAGGTAGTTTGAATAAAATAGGTAAAGTTGCATTTGATTAACTTAAGTCTTTTAATCATAGGAAATCCCTAATATTGATCACTCTGAACTATGCAGATACTCCTTTCAATCTCTAGTGCACTCTAGATTTATTTGCAACTCTTAATTATACAAGAATTGATCATTTATGTCCAGCTCAAGTGAAGGTGGGTAGCTTTGGAGGTCATTTCTGCAATTACTGCTCACTCGTGCGAAGCAAGAATGGCTACCATGGTCATACTTTCAATTTTGAATCTCCACCGTCGATCTCCAGGTGAGATGTCCTTTTGAACAAATGATATCAAGTCAACCAAGTTTGAATTCACATCATCATCATGCACCACTCCATAAGCCAACACAAGCTTTCCAACTAGACACCAAATCATCCACTCCTCGGGCCCCATCTTTTCTCATTCCAAACAATAGTGGAATCCACATAGCAGCAGCCTGTTGACCCTGTGGCTTTTATTAAAGCCTTATTTTAATCCCGCAGGGTGATCAAGTAATGGCTGAGATTTAATCTCACCATCATATCCCACCCATTGATCTCAAAGCTTTAGAATATCAGTCTCCACACTAAAGTCCTGGACCCACAAGTATAGTGGTACACACATCAATAGCTTGTTGACCCCACAACCTTTATTAAGCCATTATTTTAATTATGTAAGGCTAGTAGGGAGTGACCAAGATTAGATCTTGCGATTGGATGGTGGTCAACTTTGCACATGCAACTAACTTTAGTCTTAAAAAAGGTGGAACCACTAGGTTGACGAAACTCGACCCTCAGGATTAAAGATTTAGGACTTATGTCTTTTAACATGAAATATTTTGGTTTGACTTAGGCATTATTAAATGATAAACAAGAGCACGATGATCGAAAAACCTAAAAAAAAGGGTTGGTGATAGAATGGTTTCAATGGCTCAAGTTACAACTTAAAAGACCTGTAACCGGGCATGACAGGTCAATGCAAAAATAGAACCTTCAAGGCGTATGACTATGAGATTTTTGAAAAAATGGGGTTTTCATCCTAAACCCTAAACCCTACCCATGGGCATAGAAGCTTAGAAACATGACAAGGTAAAGCCAACTGACAAAATTTTCAAACATTTTAGGTGGAGCTCTACCACTTCCTTCAATCCTCTCCAAACCAAAAATCTTCACATTCTAAAAGAGAAGAAATGTTGTGCCATTTAATGGATTTCCTTATTCAAACCCCGTATTAATGTTTCCACTTCCACAATGGCAATGCCAATGATAGGAAGCAATGATGAATCAAAAAAGTGTTGCAACTACCACCCTTCAATGGCTTCCTTGAATGATTGAAGTCATGCACGTCACTTCAAGGTCTTGGATCTTGTTTGCTTGATTGCTTGAATTGCTTGGAGACCTACAACAAGGGTTAGCCTTCACAAACAATGATAACATAAAAAAATATGAACTCACATAAGATTTGACATGATGTTTGGATCTTGAATTGCTGCAATAAAGCTCTAAAATATAGCTCTTGACTTGCTTGATAGTGTTCTTGATGTTCACTTAGTGCTAGATAGATTTCAAATGATGCAATAACTAGGTATTTATAGGAATTTACCTAGTTTCCCAAAAATTAAATCTTGATACCTAACATTTGCAACTTGAATTTTGAATGTTAAAATACCAACTCTGACATACTCAAATTTGGATCTCCACAAAATAGGGGGACTTAGACACCCAAGGGTGTCCCAGTCTTGTCCCTATTTTTTAGGATTTTAGATGTCGGTAGCAAAACATTAAATTAATGAATTTTTTCAATGCTTGCAATTTCTCATAAAACAGTAAAAATGGGCTATAGAATGCATAATTTAAGAAATTAGGAACTTAAAATTAGGCTCAATAATTTAGGGGGAGTAAAACATAGTATGAAATTATCAAGGTTGACAATTTATGATGCTACATTTAGCCCCCACTTTAGTTAAAGTATGAACTTACACTCAAACTTACACTAAAGTAGAAAAATATATGTCAAGAGGGATCCAATTGTCCAAATATTGAAGAGATAGGATAAATAAGGGCCTAGGGGGAGTGTGCAAGCCCCAAGTGTTAGTATGTGGTGACTAATCATGCAAATACTATACACTCATAATGTATCTGTGTAACATAATATTTTTTTTTCCTATTAACGCGTCAAGGTTTACCTGTTAACACGTCAAATGTAAAAATGACTTTGTAAAACCCTAACTCTAGAAGCTTCAAAAAAGCTTGTTATAAATGGTTGGGATGCAAGTTGCGGTATGGCATTCACAAGATTGTAATCTATTTTGCACTAGATAATAAAATCATTGGGTGGCTAAGTTTCTGTGGATGTAGCCCATATTGGGTGAACCACATTAAAATTTTGTGTTGATCTTTTTTGTGTTATTCTTCATTGTTATTTCTAGATTATTTAATCTGCATCTAATTGTTAATGTTGATTTCTCAGATTTTCCTAAACCCTAACAACTGGTATCAAAGTTGTGTTTATTTTGGTTGATTGGAAAGAAACCTCTAGTTTTGAGTGGGAACAATGGAAGAAAGAAAATTCAAGGTTGAAAAGTTCAACAGCCAGAATTATCAATTATGGAAGATGCAGATGGAAGATTATTTGTATCAAAAGGATCTATGGTGGTCATTGTAAGGAAAAGCAAAGAAAGATGCTATGATGTCTGATCAAGAATGGGAGATTCTGGATAGAAAGGCACTAGGAACCATTTAGTTGTGCCTAGCACTATTTGTGGCATTCAATATAATAGAAGCAAAGACAATAGAGGATTTGCTGGAAGCTTTGGTTAAATTGTATGAAAACTCTCAACCTCAAATAAGGTATTTCTCATGAAGTGTTTGTTTAATCTAAAAATAATTTAAGGTGGATCTGTGATAGATCATTTAAATGAGTTTCATATGATTACCAGTCAGTTAACTTCTTTAAAAGTGAATTTTTGTGAAGAGGTGAGGGCTCTCTTGGTTTTATATTTTTTTTCCAAAAATCTGAAATAGCTTGGCAATGGTTGTAAGTAACTTTGTTGCTAGTTCAAATACATTAAAATTTGATGATGTTGGTGTTATCCTTAGTGAGGAAATGCGATGGAAAAGTAAAAGTGAGACTTCAACATCGGGTAATGCTTTGACTATAGAGAACAAGGGAAGAACAAAGGAGAGAGAAAAAATACCAACAAATTTTGGGAAGTCACAAGGGAATTCGAAGAAAGGAAGATCTAAATCCAGAGGAAGAATGGATTACTAGCACTATCAAAAGCTATGAGACTTGAAAAAGTATTGTTGGTCTCAAAAGGGAAAACAAGGAGATGAACAACATGATGATAGTAAGGAAGCTAATGTTGCAAGTAATAAATTACAGGATGCTTTAATTATGTTTTCAAATAATGCTAATGATTCATGGGTAATAGATTTAGGGGTTTCATTTCATGCCACACCCCATAGGAAATATTTTGTATATTATGTTCAAGGTGATTTTGGACAAGTATATTTGGGTGATGATGAACGCTGTCAGATTGTTGGAAAAGGAAAGATAAAAATCAAGTTGTAGAATGGAAATGAATGGTTGCTATAGGAGGTAAAGAATGTTCCAATTTTCAGAAGGAAGTTAATTTCTACATGACAACAGGGTAGTGAAGGCTGCATAGTTACCTTTTCAGACAAAGTATGGAAGGTCACTAAAGGTGCATTAGTAGTAGCTAAAGGTGAAAAGGTAGGAACATTGTATTTGTGTAATGGTAATACTTATTCTACCTTAACTTCTATAGAAACAATTGCTACTGAGATAGTTATAGCACTTGCTATAGGGACAAAAACAAAATTTTGGCACCATAGACTTGGGAACATGAGTGAGAAAGGGATGAAGATCCTTCACTCCAGAAAGTTGCTACCAAGTATAAATTAGATTGACTTGGAGTTCTGTGAAAATTGTGTTTATGGAAAACATAAAAGAGACTAATTTCTCAAAGTTGGGAAAGAGAAGAAGAGTGAGAAATTAAAGCTTGTGCATTTAGATGTATGAGGACTAGCTCAGGTATCTTCTCTTGGTGGCTCTTTTTATTATGTTACTTTTATGATGATGCAACTAGGAAAGCATGGGTGTATTTCCTAAAACAAAAATCATAAGTATTTGAAACTTTTAAAAAGTGGAAAGCTTTGCTTAAGAATGAGACAGGAAAAAAGTTGAAGTGTCTCAAATTTGATAATGGAAGCGAATATTGCAGTAAAGAATTTGAAAATTATTGTTCATACAATGGAATCCATAGGAAAAAAATGGTTCCTCGAACCCCACAAGAAAATAGTGTGTCTAAGAAGATGAATAGGACCATTATGGAGCATGCAAGAAGCATGTTATTGCATGTTAGACTACCCTTACACTTTTGGGTAGATGTTGTACATACCATTTTTTATTTAATAAACAAGAGACCTTCAAATCCTTTGGATGGTGGCATTCTAGAGGAGGCTTGGACAAGTAAAAAGGTAAACTACTCATTTTTGAAAACCTTTGGTTGTGAAGCTTTTGTCCATGTTGATATTAAAAATAGAACCAAGCTTAAGGCTAAGTCTAAAAAATGCACCTTCATTGGATATGGAGTAGATGCATTTGGTTATCAATTATGTGATTATGAAAATCATAAAATAATTAGGAGCATAGATGTTATATTCAATGAGAAGGTCATGTATAAGGATCAGCTGTAGGAAAAGAAGCATGAAAAAGCCAAAAAGGAATATGTGGTGCTTGATGAGATTCCAGAAAATAAAATTCCAGTGGTACCTAATGCTCAACAACAAAAAGTTATCCCACAGACTCCTACAAGTGTTAGATGTTCTACAAGGATAACTAGACCTCCAGAAATATTTTATCCATCATTATATTCTATATTATTAACTAATTTTGGTGAACCTAAAGGTTATGAAGAAGCAATGTAGGTAGATACCAAAAAGCAGTGGAAGATAGGCATGAAAGAGAAAATGGATTCCTTGCTATAAAATCAGACTTAGGAATTATTCTAACTTCCTACAGGTAAAAGGGCATTGCCAAATAAATGGGTTGAAAAGGTTGAAGGAAGAAGATGGAGGAAGAAAATATATAAGGCTAGACTCATGGTAAAAAAATTTGCATAGAAAAAAGGTATATATTTTGATGAAATATTTTCTTTGTTTGTAAAGATGACTTTTATTAGAACTATTATAAGTCTTGTGGCTATGAAAGACTTGCATCTTGAACAACTAGATGTGAAAATAAATTTTCTCCATGGGGATTTGGAATAGGAAATATACATGCAACAACCACAAGGATATGAGGTCAAGGGTGGGGAGGAATTTGTGTGCAAGTTAAAGAAGAGTTTGTATGGCCTAAAGCAAGCACCTTGGCAATGGTATTTGAAATTTGATATTTTTATGGTTGAACAAGGTTACAAAAGATTTCATTTTCATGATTATGTTTATTTTAAGAAATTGGATAATGGCAACAATATTATCCTATTGCTTTATGTTGATGACAAGCACCTTGGCAATGGTATTTGAAATTTGATATTTTTATGGTTGAACAAGGTTACAAAAGATTTCATTTTCATTATTATGTTTATTTTAAGAAATTGGATAATGGCAACAATATTATCCTATTGCTTTATGTTGATGACATGCTTGTTGTTGGGTCTAACATGCAACATATTAATGAACTTAAGAAGAAATTAGCAAATTCATTTGCTATGAAGGATTTGGGTGAAACAAAACAAATCCTTGGTATGAGGAACACATGGGATAGGGCAAACAAAAAAATATTTTTGTCTCAAAGAGAGTATATAGAGAAGGTTTTGAAAAGGTTTAACATGCAGGATGCAAAAGCAGTCAGTACACCTTTTCCTAGTCATTTTGAGTTGACTAAGGAGATGTGTTCACAGACATAAGAGGAGGAAGACAAAATGTCTAAGATACCATATGCATCAGAAGTTGGCAGCTTGATGTATGTAATGGTATACACAAGGACAAATATTGCACATGCAGTGGGAGTTGTGAGTAGCTATGTGAGCAATTTGGGAATGGAACATTGCAATGCAGTAAAATAGATTCTCCAATATTTGAGAGGTACTACTTCAAAAAAACTATGTTTTAAAGGAACAAATTCTACTCTAAAAGGATATGTTGACTCTGATTTGGTGGGTGATATTGATAGCAAGAGGAGTACTATAGGGTATGTTTTTACTATAGGAGGTACTGCAATCAGTTGGATTTCAAGGCTACAAAAGGTTGTTGCACTTTCAACCACTGAACCTAAGTATGTTGCTGCTATGGAAGCTAGCAAGGAGATGATTTGGTTACAACATTTTCTGGAGGAATTGGGACAATGACAAGAAGATATCCCTTTGTACATTGATAGCTAGAGTGTCATTCATCTTGCTAAGAATTCAGCTCTACATTCAAAAACTAAGCACATACAACTCAGATACCACTTCATCCGGTCAGTTTTGGAGGATAGACAGTTGAAGCTGGAGAAAATTCACACATGTGAGAATCCTGCACATATGTTCACAAAGGCAGTTACATGGGAGAAACTAATTTCCTTATAAATTTTCATTGGCCTTCATGACTGATAATGGTGGACATAAGAAACCAACCATACCTATAATCCAGTGGGAGTTGTAAGTGTAGCGATGTCCTCTAGGATCATTTTCCAAGTGGGAGATTATTTGGTGTGGAACCTGATCAGTCTCCAAGTGGGAGATTTTTGGTATGTGGCGACTGATCTGCCTAAACCCTAACACCAAGATCTAATATCCAATGACAATACAACATAAGCATAAAGGAACACACACATGAAATGCAACAATACAACATACAAAAACATGTTGAAAAACATGAAGCACACATGAACATAACATAACTTGTAAATGATAACAAAATGAATGTAAACACGATGTAAACATAATGAAAAATAAAGAAAACACACAAAAGAAACACAACAAAAACACCAAGTTAGTACTAAAAGGATTCAAGTTGGTAAGGAAAAGAGACCTCATTCTTAAATTGTCTCAAATACCAAATGTCATCCATCAAATAAATGTTTTCTCCCATGAGGACTAGCAAGTTGTATTATGCAACATCACTCATGGGCCACATGGATCTACTGGCTAGAAAGCTATGTTATGCTAGGCATCCATGCAATATGATGGGTTCCACAAGGCTAGCAATTTGTATTATGATAAACACTCATGAAACACATAGCTCTACTAGCAATCAAGTTGTGTTATGCTTGGCGGCCATGTTAAGGAGTTCATGAGTCACATAATAGAAAATTTTGATATTTTTTAGGTGAATCATAAACAAGATGCACCATAGGCTAGCAAAGCCTAATATTCACTAGGTGATCCCCCAAGACAAGGTAACAAAATGAGAAACACACTAAGTCTAGTGAAGTCTAATATTCACTAGGTGTCTACCCATAACCATACCAAGAGTTATACTCCCTAATAACCTTGATAAGGTGCCACAAAATAATCAAGATTATATGCCAATGCAACACTAAGTTCAATTCATGTGAACAAAGTGAAGCAAAAAATAACAAACTCACATAAACGGCGACAAAATAAGGCCAAAACCTCAAAGGGTGTTATAACAACACCACCACAAAAAGTTATTTATAAAAAAAAAAAAAGGTTCTTACTTAATATATGAAAGGTCACACCTTAGAGAATAGCACGCATGACATCACCACCAAGATAGGACCAATCGTGGAATAGAAACTCACACCTTAGGGAATACTAACCATAGCATTACCACCAAGGGGAACGTCATATGCCAATAAAGTTCACACTCTTATGGGACATTAAGCCTAATATCACCACAAAGAAGGTGCTACCATAGTTCAAGAAGGCCACACTTTCTAGGAGATAGATGCTATCATCACTAAAAAGGGACCATTCCTTATGGAAACAATGAGTAGGGGACTATGCCCCCCTTAAAATGTTAGTGTATTTGCTACACTAAAATTTTAATGAGAAATAAAGGAATCTCTTTCTAGAAGGAATGCACCTAACACAAGGTTACCTAACCCCCTTGCCCCCCAAGTATAGATACAAAGGTTATCATAGATGGATTATAATATGTTGATCATTGCAAGATGAAATATGATTGCATAAAGCCAAGTATATACCCCCATGCATGGTAGTGAGTATATTATGATACTACAACTACCACATGGAAAGGAGCAGTAGTTAATTCTATTTATCATGATAAAGTGAAGGTGTTTTTAATTTGTGTTTTCCTCTTTCTTAGAAGTTGTGGATGATTCAACAATAGATTATGTTGATATTGTTGCAACTTATTTCTCTTTTCATGATTTTTATTGTGTAATATTGTATTCCCCCCATGAATGCAGGTGTGAAATATAATGAACCCCATTTATCATCCAACAACTTTTTCACCAATGAAAGACATTCATATTTGTCCTCAATTTGTAAAGGTTCCACTTTTTTTGTTGGAATCTGGTGCAGGAGCACCCAGGACCTTCAGGGAACACTCCAAGAGTCAGGAGAGAGCAGGGGTCAGGAGGACCTTCCAAGCATGTCAGAGCATTAATTATAATGTGTTGAAGCCTATAATGGCATTTGAATTGAATGAGTGTGCTAAAAGTGTTAAAGCTTTCAAGATTCCTGATAAGGAATCCAGTCAAAATGCAATGTAAGGGGCAAAGTATGTTTTAAGGGATTTGATTAAATGTTCTTAGGCTTTAGATAGGTTAAATAAGCTTGGATATTAAATATCCAATGGTCTTTAGTTGATGCAAATTAATATATTTTAAGATTGTTATTTCAAAATTTCAAAATTTGTTTGGGCGGGAAAGTGAGTTTAGGGGCTTAATTGGCTTTAATGAGTTGTGAACCAACTTTTGTTGGTTGGAACAGTTTTGTAGTTGGCCTATAACCCCAGGGAATTCCATTGTATGGGATTTGATGAAGGATTGAAGGACATTGTACGGACTGTTTCCAAGAAAGGGCAGAAAATCACTGTTTTTTGCATTTTTCTCTTGTGTTTTTGCAATCTATTGAGTTCTTTTTGAAGTTTCATTAATGTGAAGGCCAAAGCATTATAAATTCCATGTTTTCAAATTGTTGAATGCTCTGAAAGTTCTTAAAAATCAATTTTAGCACGTGTTCTTGCTGACTGTCTACAGGAAAAGGCTGAAATAGACTGTTTTGAGGGTCTACCAATGAAAGAATGATCCATTTCAAGGGATGTATGACTGGAATCCTGTGAAATGGATCTAATATAACTTGTACAAACTGAAACTAACAACCAAATATGCAGGAAAGGTGGAAAATTGACTGTGCACAGTGAGTTGGCAAAGGAAGAGGGAAGAAAGTTGACCCTAGGGTATAGCAGTGAGCAAACTGCCTTAACAAGAGACACATTTCTGAATTGCAATAGTTGAACATTGATAAATGAATGGTGGAAAGTCAAAAACCAAGTCTTGGAAGTGATAGGAAACCCTAAAAACCAAAAGCCCTAGTTTTAAGCCAAATTAGTGAGGGTTTTGTAGTTGGGCATGTTGTGAGAATTCTTGTAGACTGAAAGTGTGAAAATCTTTGATTTGGGAGTATTTTAGGAGACTGTTGAGAGTTTCAAGGCCAGGAGACAAATTTGAAGAGGGGTTGCTTTGTTAAATAGGGCTAATTAGGCCTAAATTTAAGGAAACAGCAGGGCTAGAAGTAGGAAAGTCTGAAACAAGTGGTGCAAGTGGGTTGATATGTTATTAACCATCATGAAACACACCTGATACAATCATTTAGTTGGAGGTTAGAGTGCAAAGTTTGAGGGAAAAGACAATAATCCATCGCCAAAGGCCTAATAGGGCTAATAGGACTGGTTGAGCAGCAAAAAGGGAGTTTTGTACAAAATGGAGGGTTAGGGCTTGAAACCCATTTGAATCAAGTTCATTTAAGGTCTGGTGAATTCATCTCAGTGATTGAAAGCCACAAGGGGAGGCAGAACATCCTTAGTTGCAAGGTGGAGACCCTATTTCCAAGTTGGAGACTAGTTGATAAATTGAAGGACAAAGCTTGTTAATCTTTAACTCTTTGTGGAATTTTTGAGATCCCTGACCCTCTGCATCAGAATCAATGTTCTATGAGGATTCTTCATTCCTTTCTTAGTTTGTAAATAATTTTCAAATTTTTCTTAAGATTTTATTGTGTAAACCTTACTATTGTAAGTGTATTTCATTAGATGATGAAGAATTGAAGGAACTCCTTTCATTTCATGAATCCATGATCTACCCAAGAGAAGATTATACGAAAGATTGTTTGGCATGACATGGGTGGGATTTTGCAGCACAACCTTACCAACTTTAACATGTAATGTTATCACACCAAGCGGTTGTCTTTCCACATTATCAAAACCTTTGATTGAAAAATCAACGAGTTAAGTTAAAGTTGTGTCTGCTTCAATTCTATCCAAAATGTTTACACTAAAAAATTAATCCCTAAACTATTTTCAATAAGGGTGTGTCTAATCCCAATCCTATTAATACTAACCATTATCATTAAGGCATCATTTTTTTTTTGTTTTTTCAAAGGGGGTAACTCATTTTTATGAAAGAAAATTTCCATATTGGGTGGATTCATACTCTCAATCAAATTTTCCACATCATTTTGTTGCACATTCAGATGGACGACTTTTTGCAAGGCATTCCATGATAAATAGGTGATGTTGGAATCAAATCCCACAAGGATCACTTAGTAGGAGTTTTACGAAGTTGCTCAATAAGATCAAATTCCTTACCACTACGTTGTGGAATGCAAGGTGTGGGTGGGAGGCATGGTTGAGGAAATGGAATGGACGTTGAAGTTTGTTTTGGTTGCTTATTGTTTCTAGTGTTATATGTGTGAGCTACAATATGATAACTTGGTTGTTGTGACACATGAGGTTTAGGAGGTTTTATAATGAGAGGTGACTTAGGAGGTCCAATAATTAGAGGAATTTTAGGAGGTCCAAAAGGATTTTTAGGAGGTCCAATAATCAAAGGTGATCTAATAGCCAAATATGCATTCATAACCTCAATAGATTTAACTTCTTATTGATGATCTTCTATTGAGGGGGAATCTAATGCCACCTTAGCATATTCATTTATATAATCCATAAATGTATCAATGATTTTATCCTCTTGTGCCACAATAACTTTCCAAGTGGAAGAGGTATTAGGAGACAAACAAACAAGATTCTCAAGATGCTCAATGATTGTATCTAAGATCCAAGACACCTTCTTCATAAATAGGAGAGATATCAAGAGTAACAAAATTATGATTGTCATGATTGTCAATGATTGCATCCTCTTGTGCCAAAATATTCTCTCAAGTAGGGGAGATATGTTAAATAGGTGCAGGACAACTGAGAGGGGGGGTAAATTAGTTGTCACATAATTCAAACTTAAAACTCAACACTTATTAATTCCACAACCACACTATTTTTTTATTAAGTAAGAGCATGAAACAAAAATAACAGAAAGTAAATCAACACAATGAACACTAGATTTTTATGTGGAAAATCCAATGAGGTAAAAACCATTGTGAGGGTTAACTCACAATAGAAAATATTATAAAACACAGGCTCGCTGCCCAAAAGAGGACTTAATGTCCAAGTACAGAGGCTCACTGCCTACAAAAGGGACTCACTGTCCATAGAAAGGACTCACTGTCCAACAAGGAGGCTCACTGCATACAGACACAAAAGAGAACAAAAGATCCACCACAACAATTAATGCACATCTGTAGGATTGCAGAAACCTTCAACTCACTACCTTCAACACAATGAAGAACTGTTGTCTCAACTCACACACACACACACTTCTACTCTTATGATTTTTGGCTCACTTTCATCACTTTGCATCACACTGTCATACAATTCTTCACAATTCGACTTGATTTTATACCATCCTTAACCTTAGAAACTTTCTCTAAGGTCAGCCAGAAATGCCTCATTTCATAAATTAAAAATAGGTCGGTGACTCAATATTCCCGTGGTGGAAAGGAATGAGAATGGACCAATAAAAAATTTAACCAAGACCAAAAATATTGTCCCAGATCAACCACATGCTTCCTTAATTAATTTTATTTCTTAAATGAAGTGAAACACCAGGTTAGCCAAACCTAATGAAAACATAAAAGAATATTAATGTACACTCTTCCCAACAAGAAGATGACATGAATATGCCACAACATGCTTCCTTATGCATGAGAATACATCTCAGAGTCTTCCAGATACATCTATAGCAAAGCAACAAGCTTCAAATACCAAACACCTTTCACCAATCCAACTAGATTGTATAAACATACACTGAAATACTGAAACATTCCTTTTGGATCACCACACTTCAAACCTTTTTTCCAGAGCACAAAAAAGACCTTCACAAGACATATTCCAGAACTGCAAGATGTGAAAAAAAATAGAGAAATGTAGAGGAAGAATATTTCTCTTAGTCCATAGAAGACCGACTCTACTAGAACAGTTCACATACCAGTGAACATAAATTTCACATAACATCAAACCAAAAGCTAAAACTCATGAGATATCACCACTAAACCCCCATTATCAAATCTCCAGATCCACACAAGTATAGGATCAACATAGGAGAAATGCATAGCACATATCAGAGCACATTATGAACACTTTCATCATTCTAACTTCACTTCTTTTAATTTTCTCAAAAGCACTTGGAAACTTATCAAATCAACACATCTGTAACACTATAAAGATAGCTCCATGTACTCACAAAATCTCAACTATACATGTACAATCTACAACTTACTGAATTGTGTTGACATCAATGACAACATTAATGACAACACCACCAAACTAGCTCATACTTGCAACAAGATGTTGGGAGATGAATGAAGATTAGGCAAAGTTATATTAAGAAATGTGTCAATGATTTCATTCTCTTACACCAAGATACTCCCACAATTAGGAGAGATAGTGGGAGAGGGATCAGTGAAAAATAATAAAAGAGGAGAAATAAACCCATTTACACATGCTTGTATCAAAAATTTCTTGAAATTATTAACAAGATCTAACAATAAACACACATTATGACAAAAAAATATTTTTGTAATGAGAAAATTATGTAAACTATTGTCCTACAACTTTTCCAACACTAAATTGCAATCATTTTTCCCAAATTTGCAACAAATGAAGAAAAAAGACAACTTTCTTTTACATGCAATAACACCTTTTTAAAGTTCCAAATCAGAAACTTGCAAGTAGAAATAGACTGAGCACACAAAGATAGAAAGCTAGGTAAAAAAAAATTTAGCCAAGAATAGCAGGACAAAGGTGCCCAAGGGTGCTTATGTCCTAGATAGGGTTTCTAAAAATTGAAAGCTAGACTGTGTATGATGTTGTTTAAGGATTGTGGATCTTCTTACAAACAATTTTAACAGTAAATATTTTTCCAAATATTTTTTAATTAAGTGATTCTAAGATGCCAAAATCTAGGAATAATAATTTTGATGCAATTTTGAAACTAAACAATGTAAATTTTCCCATTTTTTGAACTATATGAAAGTTTCCTAAATATATGCAATTAATAATTTCAATTTAGAGATCTGCAAGTACAAACAAATTGAAGACACAAAGATAGAGAATTGTGAAAAAGTTTTTTGATCTAAGTGTAGTAGGATGTAGGTGCCAATGGGTGTCTATGTCCTTGATACAACTTTCAAAATTCAAAGTTGAATGTTTATTAGGTTGTCTAAGGATTTTGTTTATGTTTGTAAATAGGTTTGCAACTGAATATGTTTTCATAATTTTCTCAATTTAAGATAATGTGACTCAAATGCAAATGTGTAACAAGGCTTGAACAATAAATGATAATTGTGAATGTAGATTTGATTGTGAATGAAACTAATCCTAATTCAACCTATGATGCAATATGATATACACTTTTTTGAATTTTTTATATCTTATATGATGCAAAAATAAAACCCTAAACAAACAATGCAAAGCAATACAATGAAAAACCTAGATCTAGGGTTGAATTAATTCAAATTTTAGATGGTTTATGGTGTCAAATTATCAAGTTCACCAAAATGAAACAAAGGAAAAGAGGACCCTAGGTGCAATGCAAAGAACCTAAGATCAATTTCTCCTTTTTCTAGCATTTCATTAAAATGGAGATCAACGAGGTGTTTAGATTGACTTTCAACCATGGAGGTGAGCCAATCAGACCTGGATCTACATCTTTATGAGTCTTATAATGGACTAGAAATTATTTTCTTTGATTAACCTAATTAGATTTTGTGCCCTAATATGAAAAATGCAAGAAATTCATTACTGATAAGTAGTGATAAAATTTTGTAGGTGAATCCAAGAAGGGAAGAGTATTATGTACCTGCTCTAAAAAATTGAATTCACTCACTATAAGAGGACATAGCCTCCCAAGGGTGCCTCTGTCCTTGTAGGGATAGTCTAGATCTATTTTCACAATCCTCTAATACTCAATCTACGCTTTTGATTCCCATCTACAAATTTATCGAATCACTATTGGATAATTTTGTAGGTGAGTTTTCATGAGTTGTCAATGCGTAGGGATTTAAATGCAACAATGAATGAATGATCTTTAAACTTCCTTGAATCCCCTCTAAACTTGAAATCTACCTATTAAAAAAGAGAAGAAATGTTGTGCCATTTAGGGGCTTTCCTTAGTCAAACCCCATATTATTTTTTCCACTTCCACATGGCAATGTCAATTATAGGAAAGATAAATGATAGGAAGGAATTATGAATCAACAAAGTGTTGCAAATCACCACCCTTCAATAGCTTCCTTGAAGGACTAAAGTAATCCACATCACTTTAAGGTCTTGGATCTTGTTTGATTAATTTCTTGAATTGCTTGGAGACCTACAACAAGGGTTCACCTTCACAAAAAATGATAACATAAACATGTATGAAGTCACATAAGATCTAACATGATGTTTGAAGCTTGGATTTCTACAATAAAGCTCTAAAATGTAGCTCTTGACTTGCTTGATAGTGCTCTTGATGTTCACTTGTTGCTAGGTAGTTTCACTTAGTGCTAGATAGATTTCAAATGATGCAATAACTAGGTATTTATAGGCTTCTCTAATTTCTTGAAAATTAAATCCCAATAGCCAATATTTGGAACTTGAATTTCTAATGTTAAAATGCTAACACCGACTTATTCAAATTTGGATCTCGACAAAATAGGGGGACTTAGACGCCCAAGGACATCCCAGTCCTGCCCCTATTTTCAAGGTTTTAGGTGTTAGGAGAAAAACATTAAATTAATGCATTTGTTTAATGCTTGCAATTTCTTAGAAAATGGTAAAAATATGCTATAGAATGCATAATTTAGGAAATTAGGAAATTAATTAGGCTTAATAATGTAGGGGGAGAAAAACAGTGTGAAATTGTCAAGGGTGATAATGTATGATGCTACACAAAGGAAATGGGATTGGATTCCACAAATGGTAATATCCTCTCTTGAGAATGCTTTTTTGTATTATTTAAGAGAATTGAACAATACAATTTTAGTTATGATTCAATCTATGGGAGGAGGAACACCTCCTGATGGTTATGAAATAGAAACCATGGCTGAGAAAAGCCTTATACAAACTAGAAAATTGCACCTATACCCCCTATTCCCATATTTCTAGAAATACAACCCTCTATTCCATATTTAATACTTGTAATAGTTCCTATACAATCACCAATCAATCAAACAACTCAAAATCAAGTTGTCTCATGCCAATCCAATGACTTGTAAGAAGTAAAAAGTCTTCTTCCAAATTTTGGTAATGATTTGGTGAATCTTAAAATGAAGCAAGATCAAATCTATAGACCTTACCAAGCACCTTATCAACCCGATCAACTTCATAGGCCCCCACTCTAAAGAAATTCTCAAGTCCAAAACCATGCTATCAATGATAGGCCTTTTTATTCATAATATAAATGATTCCAACACTTTTGAGACTCTAGTTCCTATCCAAAAAAATTTAGAACAAGACTATGAATGGTGTTTTCCTTGGAACCAAGCTCACAACTAGACCACCTACCCAAATGGTGTTCTCAACCAAACACTAATGGTACAAAATTCTAGTTCTTCTCAAAATGCATCAAAGGAACACCACCATAGCAAGAAGATCCTCAAGAGCTTGTATATAATAATACTAAATTCATGAATTATCAAGGGGAAGAATTTTGTGGGGTGAATCAACTACAAGGACAAAATTAGTCGTCCTTTTTTATATTAGCCAACACAAGATCAAAGAAAAGGGTTGTACAAGTGGAAAAATCAATTGATAAGGGGCCTTTCTAATATTTTATAGTGAAACAAAGGGTTTCTATTCCATATTCAACCCCAAATGTGCAAGAAAATAAAATAAATCATACTCCTGAAAAAATAACTCAAAGGACATGCTCAAACAAGAAAAGGGAAAGAAGCTACTAATGCTTCTAAGATACATCCAAACATTAGTTCAATTCCCTTTAACATCATTGATCATATGAAGAAAATAAATGTGAATATATTTGTGTGGGAGTCTTTGTTTATCCTTGGTGGAAAAGACCTCTTATAGGTTGCCTTGTCTAATCTTAGTATGTCAAAAGTTTCAGCAAAGGAACAACCACAAGCTATCCTTACAAACATATCTTATTCAAAGAGTGAACAAGGTAAGGATGTAAATAATCCTCCATTATATGTGTCATTAATCATTGGTGACCATTTGGTTCACAACTGCATGATAGATTCAGGGGCTAACAGTTCTATCATGCCCACACAAATAGTAGATGAAACGAGTTTAGAGTATAAGCCCCTTTCAAAAGGGGTTGTATAGCTAAATGGGACAACCATAAAGAATCTTGGTGTCATTAAGGGATTGAGTCTCACCCTAAATACATGTCCTAAGTTTTCAATCCATCAAGATATATTTTTATTGACCTTCCACCATACTTTCCATTATGTCTATCAAGAGACTTTCTAGCCAAGATAGGGGGATATTTTTAATCAGTTTGGCCTTGCATGCCTTTTAGGATTAGATATGGAACTAAGGTCACCATAAAATCAAAAAATATTCTAAAATAAAATATTTATCCTTATGTGCCAAGTGCTATCAATGCTAATTAAATGATTTTTTTTATCAAGAATACCATTCAATTGTCCAAGAGTCAAATACTCACATTAAGGGTATGCCTGATTTGTTACGTGATGAATGGGGAATTAAAAATTATGAAGTTAATCTATACAAACATAAAATATTTTGGTATTGGTCTTCATTGCTTGTATGAATGGGATTCTCTTATGCCTAACCTTGCAAACACTAATGAGAAAAATGAAGGTGTTTGATAAATGTTCTTTTATGGTTCTAGGAGCAAGAATGTTGTAGGAGGTGGTGTGATATTGGTGTCCCCAACAAAAGAAATGAACTACTCAGTATTTAGGTTTTCATTTAGCTATACATACAATACAAAAAAGTATAAAGCTCTCATTCATGATCTTCAATAGGCCAATAAGAGGAAAATAAAATGTCACCAAGTTTTTGGTGATAGTGAGCTTGTTATAAATCAAGAGGGTTGAATGTAACAAAAAATGATTTGCTAAAGTCATAAAGTATAGAGTGTGAGATCTTGTTGAATATTTTGAAGCTTTTCATGTGTATTCTATTTCAAAGAGAAGTACCTATGGTAGATATCAGTGAGAATGAAGATGAAATAGGAGCCCCCAAAATTGATTTAGAGGATGAAGGAGAGAACATGGCTAAGAGTAGATTTTTGAAAGAAATGGCGAAGATTATTAGTAAACCCTGATTGGACCCTCTTTTTATAAAGAGGAATTTGAATCTTGAAGACTTGATTGATTGGGTTTTAGAGATGAAAAATTACTTCAATTATGATGTTTGAAGACCCAAAACATCTGAAGTTCATGTGCACAAGGTTGAAGGGGCATGGTTCCCTATTGTGGGATCACATGCAAACAAAAAGGTAGAAAAGAGGAAAGGATAAAATTAAATCTTAAGAGATGAAGGTGGAAAATTTGAAGGACAAATTCTTGCTCATGGATTAGTCAATTAGATTATTCAAAAAGTTACAAAACTTGAGGCAAAAAGAGGAGAATGTGCAAGAGTACATGAAGAAGTTTTACAAGCTGAACATATGAGAAAAACATGTAGGAGATGATGTGGAAAAAGTATCGTGGTGTGTGAATGGATTACATAATTCTATTCAAGATGAGATGAGTATGATAATAATAAACACAATTGAAGAGGCATACCAATATGCATTGAAGGAAGAAGAGAAAATAGCAAGAAGACAACAAAGCAACTCCCCAAGTAGAAGTGAAATTTCATGTGAAAGAGAACAACCTAGCAATGGTAAAGGTTATCCAAATAAATTATTTGAAGCAAGCACATCTCATGCCAGAACATAAGAAAATAAAGGTAGAGAAGATTACTCTTGTGGAAGAGGGTCATATTGTCACATAAAAGTGCACCCTACTGAACAAGATCTTAGGGTTCTAATTGTTGGATGTTGTGGATATGGTTGCTGATATGTGGTTGTCATTGATGTCAACACTATTAGCATTTGGTGTACTAGAGGCTATATATGTTGAGGATATTGACAAAATTATAAAAGAAAGTGTTCTAGGTTCCCTGTGGAACTGTGTAGGTCATGAAGGTGCTTTGTTATGTACATTGAAGATTAGATGATGTGGATTAAAGGGTTTATTGTTGAATGTTTCTAGATCATCTAGTGGAAGTTTCAGAGGTTCGCGTGAAGTTTTTAGTATGTTGTGGTCTGATAGTGTTTTTGTGGTCTCTTTTAGTGTTCTTGAATGAAGATTGTGTGATTCTGGTAATATCATTTGTTGTGGATGCTTCTCTATTGTTTCTTGGTGTTCTTGGATGTCTCTAGACAATTCTATATCTTTTTGGTACTACCACATTACTTGGAGAGCTCATGGTTGAAGATCTTTTTGCGCATGTTCGGTGTTTCATGTTCTTGGCCGACATGTTGGTGGTAGTGTGTTGTGGATCTTTGTGGTGAAATTAATTAAAGTATTTTTTTGTTGTAGATATTAATTTGGGTCTCCACTATGTTTTGGTTGAACTTGGTGGACTTGCATTGGAAATTTATTTGTAAATTTGGGCCGACATTGAAAATATGTTTTATTTTTCTAGCCAACTAAGTTGTGATGAAATCCCATGTAACATATATATATGAGCAATTGGTTGAGAAAATTTAGTGTGTGCATGAGTGTGAATGTATGCCATAGAAAGTGTAAATGTGCAAATAGTTTTTCTATCATTTGATCACTAAGAAGAGAGTGAAGAAGATTGAGGAAAGTGTGAAGAAGGTTTTCTAAACTTAATTGGAACTATAACCAGGCTTGTTTAGAAGCTATTCTTTCAGTTCATACTTTGTGGATCTAATCCATATTTTTGTATTGTTGGATAGTGATTCCTCTTTTGTATTTGAGTAGTGAGCTCTAGGAAGTGTTCCTGAATGCATGTGCATTCCCCTTATTATTTCTTTTTATACTTTTAACATAGTATAATCTTGGGGACTAACATCCACCATGGTTTTTCCTCTAACAAGGTTTCCACGTAAAAATTTTTGGTGTTATTTGTTTCTCTGATGCGTCAATTTCTTGTGGTTAATTGTGTATCCATCAGATCTAAGATTAAAGTTAAGATAAGTTAGAAAAGTTTTAGTTTCTATGACAAATAATTCACCCCCCCTCTTAGTTTCCTATCCTTATTTTTCCAACAATTGGTATCAGAGCAGGTTCCTCTGAAGAAGTCTAAAAGCTTGAGGTGATCTGAGATGGAAACAACATTCAAGAAGGACAATCCAAGATTTGATGGCATTAACTACTCAATGTGGAAAGTTAGAATGCAATGTCACTTAAAGTGTATTGGTGAAGCTTTCTGGAAGATTACAAAAGATCCATATACTTTTCCTTAGAATGGTCTCTCAACTCCTGATGAGATCAAAGATATTGAAAATAATGTTAGGGCTATTGAAGCTTTGGTGAGTGCTCTAACAGATTCAAAGATGGCTAATGTGTTGGGTCTAGAGATAGCTCATGAGATTTGGATGAAACTGGAAACCTTGTATGAAGGAGATGCACAGGTGAAGATGGCTAAGCTACAGAGCCTGAAAGGAAAGTATGAGAATTTGAATATGGTGAAGATGAAAATATCACTTCTTTTATGTAGAGAGTAAATGAAATAGTGATGGGTATTAAAGGTTTTGGTAGTTCTATGGATGAGGATGAAATTGTGGCTAAAATACTTAGATCCTTGCCTCCCTCCTACAAAATGAAGGTTCATGCTATTGAAGAGTTCAGATCAGTAAACAAGATAATAAGAGACACGTTGATCGGGAAGCTTGCTACTTTTGAAATAAGTGAATTTGGAGAATCTACACCAAAGACTGAATTTGCATTCAAGGCCACTGTATCTGAAGTAACAGACAAAGATATAATCTAGGAGAGAGTTCCAGAAAGATATCCAAGTATGATGAAGAACTGAAACAACTTGAAGATAAAGAAAGAGAGGTAGAAGAACTAGAAGCGTCAATTGCAAGACAAGAAGGCAAAGGAAAAGGTCAGTATGAAGATCTATTGCCTATTAAATGTTTTTCATGTGATAAAATAGGTCATTTTGCATCAAGATGTCCTGAAAGAGTTCCTAGATCTAAGCCTAAAATTTCTAAATTCCAAAAGAGATGCTACTTTGTTGAAGAAGCAGTGACTGATGATGAGTCTGATAAAGATAATGGAAAAGAAGATGAATGGGCTTTCATTGCTACCATTGAAGATAATCCTATGGCTACCGAATCTACTAAAGATGAGAAATCTCTTGCAGTCCAAGTTGAAGAAAAAGATGAGTGGGTTATTGATAGTGGATGTTCACATCATATGACCAGTGATAAAAGCAAATTTGTGAGTCTAGAGAAGTATGACGGTGGGGTTGTAAGATTTGGAGATAACAATGTTGGTGTGATTCATGGCAGAGGATCTATTTGCCTTGGTGGTAAGGATAACACTGATGATGTACTCTATGTTGAAGGCCTAAAGCACAACTTTTTGAGTGTTGGAAAAATGGTTCACAAGGGATATGATCTTCAGTTCAAAGATGGAAGATTCAAGATATGTGGAAGTTCTAGAAATATGATTGCAACAGGAAAATAGACAAAAGGTAATATTTTTCATCTGAATACTGCTAATGGAAGTTGTTTAATTGCTCAAATAGATGAAAGTTGGCTGTGGCATAGGAGGTTGTGTCATGTAAACTTTGACAACATTATCAAGATAAGTTATACTCAAGTAGTAAGAGATTTTCCTAAGTTAGTGAAGCCTGCTAATATAATCTACAAGGAATGTCAGATGGGTAAACAAACTAGAGTCTCTTTTCGGAGAAAATAGTTTCATTCAAAAAAATTGTTGGAGCTGCTACATACTGACCTTTGTGGTCCCTCCAGAGTCAGAAGTATTCATGGAGAAAGGTATTTTATGTTTGTTATTGATGATTACTGTAGAATGATTTGGGTTTCCTTTTTAAGAGAAAAATGTGAAGCATTGGAGAAGTTCAAAAGTTTCAAGGCCATGGCAGAAAATGAGAAAGGTTTAAAATTCAAGTGTCTGAGATCTGACAGAGGAGGTGAGTTTATTTTCAAGGATTTCAATTCTTATTATGAAGAGCATGGTATTAAAAGATAGTTATCTGCTCTCGAACCCCTCAACAGAATGGAATTGTAGAGAGAAAGAATAGAACAATTCTAGATGCTTCCAGAACAATGATGATGGAAGGAAATGTGTCACGGATGTACTGGAGTGAAGTAGTAAGCACTGTTGTGTATACTTTGAACTTGGTAAATGTTAATGGAAATTCTAGTAAGATGCCTTATGAGTTATGGTTTGGTCGCAAGCCTACTATTAAGTACTTCAAGATTTTTTGAAGCAAGTGTTATATCAGAAGAGATGATGATATAGGAAAATTTGATGCAAGAAGCGATGAAGGAATCTTCCTAGGTTACTCCACTAAAAGCAAGGCCTACTGGTGTTATAACAAAAGATTGAGAAAGATGGTTGAGAGTGCAAATGTTAGAGTTGATGAGAATTCTATCAAATCATCCATACATTGTAGTTATGATTCAGATGAAGACATTACAAGCCAAGGGAAGAATACTTAGACACATAATCTACTTTAGATTATTCCATATGTTCCAGTGAAGCAACCTTAATTTGTTTTAGTAAATCAAATCAATCAAGAGACACAGACAAGTGCAAGTGTAGAAGAAAGATCAGAAGAGTCAGAATTTCAAGAATTTCCCAAAATTCCTAGGTATGTAAAGTTGAATCATTCTAAAAATTAAATCATAGGAGATAAGAGTAAAGGAGTGCAAACTAGAAGAAAAATTGTAGAAGAATATTGTTTGATTTCCAAGATTGAACCTAAAAATGTCACTAAAGCCTGTCAAGATGAACATTGGTTGGAAGCTATGAAGAAAGAGCTGAAACAAATTGAAAAGAATGACACATGGATACTAGTTCTGAGGCCTAAAAACAAAAATGTGATTGGCACTAAATGGGTATTTAGAAACAAGATGAATGAAGAAGGTGAAGTGGTCCAGAATAAAGCAAGACTGGTATGTAAAGGGTATTCTCAAATGGAAGGTATTTATTTTGAAGAAACCTTTGCCCCTGTCGCTAAGATTGAAGTAGTTAGACTATCTCTTGCTTATGTTGCACACAAGAACTATAAAGTCTATCAAATGGATGTAAAGTCTACATTTTTTAATGGAGAACTAGAAGAAGAAGTGTACGTTGAACAGCCAGATGGATTTCAGCTAACAGACAAAGAAGATATGGTTTGTAGATTGAAGAAATCTCTATATGGACTTAAGCAAGCCCCCGAAGCCTGGTATGCTAGATCGGACAAATGTTTGTTGAAACTTGGATTCACTAAAGGTATTGTTGACAACAACTTATACTTAAAATTAGATAATGATAAGGAGTTAATTATAGAAGTTCTTGTTGATGATATCATTTTTGGAGGAGATGATAATCTACATATGAATTTTGTTGATGAGATGAAGAATGAATTTGAAATGTGTATGATTGGAGAAATGAAGTTCTTTTTGGGATTGCAAGTAACACAGTTGGACAAGGGGATCTTCATATCTCAGTCTAAATATGTGAAAGAATTGTTGAAAAAGTTTGGAATGGATGACTCCAAACCTATTGGTACTCCCATGGTGACCAGATGTAAGTTGACATAGAATGATGACTCTCCTAAAGCAAATCAAACCAGATATAGGTCAATGATCAGTGGATTTCTCTACTTAACTCAGACTAGACCAGAAATTATGAATGTTGTATGTATGGTTGCTAGATTTCAAGCTAATCCAAAAGAACCACATGTAACTGTTGTGAAGAGAATTTTCAGGTATCTAAAAGGAACAGTTGACTTTGGACTTTGATAGCCAAAGGATGATGATCTCACTTTATATGCATATACTGATGCAGATTGGGTTGGTGATGTAGATGACAAAAAAAGTACTAGTGGTGGTGCTTTCTTTCTAGGGAAGAAGTTGTTATCCTAGTTAAGTAAAAAGTAAAACTCAATTTCTCTATCTACTGTTGAGGTAGAATACATTGTTGTTGCTAATAATTGTACTCAAGTGATATGGATGAAACAAATGCTGAAAGATATCAGGGTGACATATGAAGAGCCTATTTCCATATACTATGACAACTCAAGTGCAATAAATATCTCAAGGAATCTGGTGCTACACTCTAAGACTAAACATATATCAATCAAGTTTCATTTCCTAAGAGAGAAAGTGAATGAGAAAGAAATCAAACTAGAGTATGTGCCTACCAAAGAATAGATTGCAAATATATTTACTAAGCCTTTGTCGAAGGATAATTTTGAGTATCTTAGAGGAATGCTAGGGGTAATCACCCCTCCTAATATGAACTAAAAGATGGATTTTCTTGCATGAATCTGTGAACTTCATTGCTATATTTTGATTCGGATTGATGTTTTCATGGCTGCTACTTAGGGGGAGTAGTCAGATGTGAAAATATGTGGTTTAGAGCATGTATTTGGAAAGTTCATTTCACCTTTTCCATTGATGTCAAAGGGGGAGAAGTTTAATGTGAAAAATATTTTCAAGAGGAGAAGTGCAGGAGAAGTATGTTGGGTTGATGGTATTTTTCACATCATGTGTTGCCATCAATGCCAAAGGGGGAGATTGTTGGATGTTGTGGATATGGTTGCTGATATGTGGTTATCATTGATGTCAACACTATTAGCATTTGGTGTACTAGAGGTTGTATATCTTGAGGATATTGAGAAAATTATAAAAGGAAGTGTTTTAGGTTCCCTATGGAACTGTGTAGGTCATGAAGGTGATTTTTTATGTACATTGAAGATTAGTTGATGTGGACTAAAGGGTTTATTGTTGAATGTTTCTAGATCATCTACCAGAAGTTTCAGAAGTCCTCATGAAGTTTTGAGTATGTTGTGGTCTGATAGTGTTTTTGTGGTCTCTGTTAGTGTTCCTAAATAAATATTGTGTGATTCTGGTAATCTCAGTTGTTGTGGATGCTTCTTTGTTGTTTCTTGGTGTTCTTGGATGTCTCTAGATAATTCTCTATCTTTGTGGTATGATCACATTACTCAGAGAGCTCATGGTTGAAGATCTTTCTGTGCATGTTCGGTGTTTCATGTTCTTGTCCGACATGTTGGTGGTAGCATGTTGTGGATCTTCATGGTGAAATTAATTAAAGTATTTTTGTGTTGGAGATATTAATTTGGGTCTCCAGTATGTTGTGTCCAACCTTGGTGGACTTACATTGGAAATTTATTTGTAAATTTGGGCCGACATTGAAAATATGTTTTATTTTTTTGGCCGACTAAGTTGTGATGAAATCCCATGTAGCGGATATATATGAGTGATTGGTTGAGCGAAGTTAGTGTGTGCATGAGTGTGAATGCATGCCATAGAAAGTGTAAATGTGTGAATAGTGTTTCTATCATTCGATCACTAAGCAGAGAGTGAAGAAGATTGAGGAAAGTGTGAAGAAGGTTTTCTAAGCTTAATTAGAACTATAACTAGGCTTGTGTAGAAGCTATTCTTTCAATTCATACTCTATGAATCTAATCCATATTTCTATATTGTTGGACAGTGAGTCCTCTTTTGTATTTGAGCAGTGAACTCTAGGTAGTGTGCCTGAATGCATGTGCATTCCCCTTATTATTTATTTTTATACTTTTAACAGAGTATAATCTTGGGGACTAACATCCACTATGGTTTTTCCCCTAGCAAGGTTTCCACATAAAAAATCTTGGTGTTATTTGTCTCTTTGATGCGTTAATTGCTTATGGTTAATCTCTTATCCATTAGATCTAAGATTAAAGTTAAGATAAGTTAGAAAAGTTTTATTTTCTCTGACAACTAATTCACCCCTCCTCTCAGCTGTCTGTCCTTATTTTTCCAACACTAATGACATAATGGAAACAACCTCAAGGTGTGGGAACCTACACAAATGAGGTTAAATCTTTGGAGAATGCCAACTTCCTCTTCTAAACTAAGTGAAAATATGTTGGCCTAACCCAACACATGAAAGTCCTAATGCTAACCTACTCTAACAAATCACAAGGGGAAAGGGGTAGAAGGATACATGAAATGTGAAAGAAGGTGATGCACCAAATTTAGAGTTTGTTCCTTCATATTTTAAAATAGCATAATATTTCAAATAAACAACTAAAACACCCACTCAGATATGAAGGTAAATGAATTTTACTGTAATGCAAGAGTTAATGGTGATAACAATTGAATTTATTGTCATAAAGCTTGAAGTAACCTTTATAATGGTAGAATGCAAGGGTTGTAGTTCTACAAAAGAAAAATCCTAGAGGGGCCAAAGGAAGGATCCTTCAAAAAGATACAAACATTTCATTTATAGTTCAGGCATAACTAATGACTGAATTCAAAACCCTAACCCTAACCTAACCAAGGTTTGCAAGAAGATGAATTCGATTAGATTTAAAATGATCCAAATTGCTCCCATTATAGAGAAACATAACTAGCCATAAAGGCTCTGACAACTCGAGCAAGCCACAAAATTACTCATATAAATGCAGGGATGGGGACTCATGAAATCCATAGAAAAATATCAAACAAACATACCCTAATAAGAGAATATATTATCTACAACACATCAAGGAGTAATGGCACTGACCAACAATCAATACAACCTTGAAAAAGCATCAAAATTTGATCCATAGTCAATCAAATTTGATCTAGTAGCTGGGAAAGTCACTGAGACATCAATTCTACAAATCTGTCATAAACAAGAGAAATTGATCATTGAAGTTTGAATGTTGGTCGTTGATTGTAGGAGATGGACAGCTAAGATCAAATTTCCAAATGAACTTTAAAATGTGATCGTTAATCGCAAGAGAATCAAGATCAGCAGCCATCGTGTACCTTCAATACATTTCTCATCCCTTCCTAAGAACAATACATCAATTTGTGATACATTGGAGGCCAATGATGAAATGAAAATTTGACACCCATCCTTTGAATATTCCTTTATTTATATCTCCATTGCTCATCACAAAAAGGCTCCATGCTTTATGTTTCCAATTCGCGATGTGGAGAACCCTCGCAATGACCATCAAATTCTTGCCTTTAAATTTGAACTGTTGATGCTCCCATCATGGCAAACAAAACCATCATGAAAATCACTTAGGTGACATCAATCACAACAAAGATGTGAATGATGAGTGGGATGACCATCAGATCTTCTCCATTAAATCTGAGCAATTAGTCACTTGATCATCACTCATCATAGAAAGGACCTCACTACTTAAAACATAAATGTGATGTGAAGAGTAGCCATATTTTCTAGGAGTATTTGCTAGAATAGTTTCCCATCGCTCATTGCTTGTCACCATAACACTTCAAAGTTCCACTCATACTCCAACAATACAAAGAAAATAGAAGCCCGCCACCATTAATCATTTGTCACAAAATTTTATCTAAAATGAAAAGGTCTTTGGAGACAGGCGATGTGGGCACAAGATGTTGACCTGTGGCACAATCATAACATAGTTATTTTACTTCACATCTCTCATCACTCAAATGAATTGAGCAGTGAAAGTTTTTTCACGATGTGAAGGACTGATGCGATGTGAAAGAACAAAAAATGCCATTGTGCATCACAGAAAAGGTGAAGTGAGGTAAAGGATTTTAGTGATGCAAAGGAAAAGATTGATGCAAAGGAGATGAGTTCATTACTCATCATGGAAATGAAGCCCATGAATGTTAAGGTTTCAACGATGGGTGATACAAAGACTTAAGTGATGATAATTAGAACATGCTTTAAAGTTGTTAATAAAGAAGGGGTCACCTAGGTAAAATAAAGAATGGGTACACTAACACATTTAACTTAGGGACACAAGACTAACTAGGCGTAAAATTCCAACATGAGTTTATAACAAAAGTGCACGCCAGGTTCATGGGTTTAAGGTTTAAGCACATAAGGGTTTTGAAAGCCCAATCTTGCAAGTTCAAAACCATAATCAGAAAAAATTGAGGAGTTTCAAAACCTTAAAGACCCAAATTCATCAAAAATAATCATGGATTTCAATAAGATGCACACATAGGATCTCTCTGATCAAATATAAATGATGCGCATCCAAGGGTGGCATAAAATATGTCAACATTTTGGCAATTTTTGTGGGATAATTGCTTGCTAATCATAGAATCTAGGGGCCTTATCAGTCCATTGGGCATTGAGTCACAAAAGGGGGCAACACAATTGGGACTCCCAAGGGAAAAAATAAAAATCATGTGCAATTCATACTTGGAGGAAAGCATGAAAGCTAAGAGCATACATTCTCTTAAGGATAATGCAGGGTGTGCAAATGCTCTTCATGGAAAGAAAAATATTTACAATATGTACATTAAACTAACAAAAAGTAAGAATGGAATCTTGCCTTTGTTAAAGATGAACCTTTTGAAGGAGTCAATCTCCCTCAAACCATAGTTGCAGACTTCATCCAGCTGCAACCACTGAAAACTACTACAAACATGCATGTAACTACACAAAATGCTTGCAAGGTGAAGGATCACTTCAATATAATTTCTTCCATTGTAAGGGAACCATATGATGCAATTTTTAGACTCATCTAACACTATTGTCTCAACTGAACATATAGCAATAGGGGTGAAACACTTTGAAGGAATGTCAACATCCACGAGCGGACTTTTTGTAGAGGGAAAAGAACTCACCTCACAAAAGGATGGGCCAATACCACCATCGCTGACATCCTCAATGCATGAGCTAAAACAAAAGGAGAATTTTTCTAGCTCACATGGTGATGCAAAATATGCCAATTTTGATTTTTGATTTACACAAGGAATCTCTTCTTCATGCACCTTAAAAGAAAATATTTAAAGCTTAAGCATACAAACAAATTGAGCAATGAGAGCATCACTCTCAAAACAAATGTGTGGCTACTCAATAACTAAAAAATTATTTGCATTGATGCACACTTCATCAACACAAAAATAAGATTTTTGAGACACTTCAAGTGAAGAACTAAATTAGTCAAATTGTGTCTCTGTTTCGACTTCTTCTTGGCAACTGGCTGCAATAGAAATAGACTCTTGGCATGTAATGGCTACCACATCCTCTACTATTTCCTTACTCTTATGTTGTTTCCCATAAAGCTCCTCTCTTGGGGGGTTGAATCCAAGCTTGAAAAAAAATCTTCTAAATCATCCCAAAAGAGGTCCTCCACCTCAAAACTGCAGACCTCATTAGATAGGGGAGTTTCCTCCACTATAACAAGGGTTAAACATGTTTGTTTTTGTTGCTCCAAAATCATGGAATTTTATTCGTCCACCAACCCAGGGCCAAGCTTCTCAAAGTCTTTAGCTGATGTAGGTATATTTGTTCTATCCTCCTTATCTTCAATAAAACAAGGAAGGACATCAAATGAGAGGACAAATTCCTCTATTGTATCAATTTTCTTTACTTGTTTAGTGTCTTGTTGCTGCAACATTGTTTCATCTTCAATATTTTCTTGCAACAAACCAAGACACTCATTTCCTAGAGCACAAGAAGGCTCCACAATAGAAACATCCTCAAATATAGGTTCTTGTGAGGAATGGAGGCTTGCAAAACTTAGGATCTCCAACATGGAAGATCCGCTTGATAGCACAAGAGGTTGAATGAGAGTTTCAAGGAGCTGATTGGGATTCTTGAAACTAAATTTTTTTTCTTGCAAACCTCTTGCACAATAAATTATTCTGGAACAAAAGGAGGGCTAATAGAAGCTCTGAGAGGCTTGTTATATTTCTTGAAACTTGGTAATTTATGTTTTCTTACCTCCTCCTTAGCAGACTGTTCTAGAACTAGTGGAGGTGCTTGCTTGAAACTAGGCACACAAGGGGCTACCTCAGTCTTAGGAACTTGTGGTAGAGCAAGGGAAAGAGAGATTTTTTCTTTCCTAGCAACAAGATCTCTTGTTGTACACTCTTCTTGTTGTCTTCTTTGTGCCTCCAACTACTACTCATACCTCCATTGAGCATCTAAATTTTGTTGTTGTCAATAATGAGCTTGATGGAAAAACTCATCATGACGTGGGAAATAACCTTCTCGTTTCCCTTGATAAGTTTGATTTTCCTACTCCTCCTATTGTAGTTCAAGTTCTTGTTGTCACTTAAGCTCATCAATTTTTCTATTGAAATCAAGAAAAATGCTTGTGATTTCACTTACACTTAAATTATCAAAATTTTGAGGTTGAATAAGAGAAGAAAAAGGCTGATTTAGAAAGTAATGAGTCTCTTGGGGTTGTTGATATGAAGGTGTAGGTGTCCAAGAAGACTGATCAGGGTGGGGTGGGTGGTATGCATTTTGTGAAGGTTGAAAACCCACAACAGCAGGGTTCTATGGAATTAAATGGGAGGCATAACCAACTTGATATGGCTGATTGGAATGTGTGAAGCTAGCATTGACATGATATGGCAGAGCATACATATGGTTTCCATTATAACTAGACATTTTTAAGCATGGGAAACACTTCAAAAATTACAAAATCAAGGCAAAGGACTGCCCAACCAAATATTTTGGGTACATACCAAATAATCACCCAAAGAGTTGCAGAGTTTCCAAATGCTTGAAGAATGCCTCCAAATGCTGAAATTTTGAAGAATGCACCAACTCTTCAATGGCATAAAATGGAACTAGGCTACTTGAACCAACAAATTTTGAATGGATTTGCCATAGTGTTTGAATATTTTCCTCCAAAGGAAAGATACATTGAAGAAAATACCAAATTCTTCAATGGAAAGAAGCTTGTCCCACCGAGCATGCTAGAAACTGTTGTCACATAAAATTGCACCCTACTAAAAAAAGAGTTAAGTGTTCTAATGACATAATGGAAACAACCTCAAGGTGTGGGACCTTGCACAAATGAGGTTGAATCTTTGGAGAAGGCTGACTTCCTCCTCTAAACTAAGTGCAAATGTGTTGGCCTAACCCAACACATGAAAGTCCTAATGCTAACCTACTCTAACATATCACAAGTGAAAATGGGTAGAAGGAGACATTAAATGTGAAAGAAGGTGATGCACTGAATTTAGAGTTTGTTCCTTCCTACTTCAAAATAGCATAATATTTCAAAGAAACAACTAAAACACCCACTCAGATATGAAGGTAAATGAATTTTACTCAAACATGCAAAGAGGTAATGGTGATAATAGTTGAATTTTATTGACATAAAGCTTGAAGTAACCTTTAGAATGGAAGAATGCAAGAGTTGTAGGTCTGCAAAAGAAAAATCCCAGAGCTCCCAGAGGAAGGATCCTTCAAAAAGATACAAACATTTCATTTATAGTTCAATCATAATTGAGGATAGAATTCAAAACCCTAACCCTAACCTAACAAGGGTTTGCAAGAAGATGAATTTGATCAAATTTAAAATGATCCAAATTGCTCCCATTAAAACACAACATAACTAGCCATAAATTCTCTAACAACTTGAACAAGCCCCAAAATGATGACTCATATGAATGCAGGGATGGAGAGTCATGAAATCCACAGTAAAATATTAGACCAACATACCCTAATAAGAGAATATAGCATCTACAAAACATCATGGAGTAATGGCACTGACCAAAAATCAATACAACCTTGAAAAAGCATGAAAATTTGATCCATAGAAGATTAGATTTGATCTAGTAGCTGGGAAAGTCACTGAGACATCAACTCTACAAATCTATCATGAATAGGAGCAATTCACCATTGAAGTTTGAATGTTGGTTGTTGATCGTAGGAGATGGATGGTTGATATCAGATTTCCAAATGAACTTTAAAATGTGGTTGTTGATCGCAAGAGAATCAAGATCAATGATCACCACATACCTTCAATACATTTCTCATCCCTTCAAGAGAACAATACATCAATCCGTGATGCATTGGAGGCCAATGATGCAATGAACATCTACCACTTGTCCTTCGAATATTCCTTTATTTATATCTTCATCGTTCATTGTAGAAAGGCTCCATGCTTTATGTTTCCAAACCATGATGTGAAGAACCCTCATGATGACCATCAAATGCTTTCCTTTAAATTTGAACTATTGATGCTCCCATCACAATAAACAAAACCATCACGAAAATCACTTAGGTGGCATTAATCACAACATCGATGTGAATGAGGCATGCGATGACCGTTAGATCTTCTCCATTGAATCTAAGCCATTAGTTGCTTTATCATCACTCATCATAGAAAGGACCTCACTGCTCAAAGCATAAACACAATGTTAAGAGTAGCTCCAATGGAAGGAATATTTGCCTGAATAGTTGCACATCGCTCATCGCTTGTCACCGTAACACTTCAAAGTTCCACTCATACTCCAACAATGTAAATAAAATAGAAGCCTGCCAACATTCATCAATTGTGGTGGAATTTTGTCTTAAATGAAAACTTCTTTGGTGATAGGCGATGCGAGCACAAGATGTTGACATGCAGCATAGTCATAAACCATAGTTATTTTAATTTTTTTCGCTCATCACTCAAATAAATTGAGTGGTGAAAGGTTTTTCGCAATGTGAAGGACTGACACAATGCGAAAGAACAACAAAGTCCATCACGTGTCATGGAAAAGGTGATGCGAGTAAAAGGACTTCAACGATGCAAAGAATAGGAGCAATGCAAAGGAGATGAGTTCATCGCTCATTATGAAAATGAAGTCGATGAACATTAAGGTTTCAATGATGGGAAATACAAAGACTTAAGCAATGGTGATTAGCACGTGCTTTAAAGTTGTTCATAAAGAAGGGGCCACCTAGGTAAAACAAAGAATGGGGACATTAACATATTTAGCTTAAGGATGCAAGACTAACTAGGTGCAAAAGGTTAACATAAGTTTATAACAAAAGCACATACTAGGTTCATGGGTTTACGGTTTAAACACATAAGGGTTTTTAAAGCCCTCTCTTGTAAGTTCAAAACCCTAATCAGATAAAATTGAGGAATTTCAAAACCTCAAAGACCCAAATTCATCAAAAATAATAATGGATTTCAATAGGATGCAAGTATAGGATCTCTCTGATCAAATATAAATGATTTACATCCAAGGGTGGCATAAAATATGTCAATAGGTCATTTGGAAGAGGTAAAGGAAGAGGATTTAATGGTGTATGTTTCCAATATGGAGATATGGGACATTGAGCATTTGAATGTCTACAAATCTAGCATAATGTGGGAAGGGGAAAGGAGGAAAAAGTACATAGAGCACATGCTGAAAATGAAGTTAATACTTCATCAAAGTACGGAGAGGATCTTGAAGAAGGGGAGTCATTAATTTTTCAAATAATTTTGTTAAGTCCGAAAAAGGAGAAACTGAAACCAATCCAAAGGATAAATTTATTTAGAACACAATGCAAGGTAAATGGAAAGTGCTATAAATTCATTGTGGAAAATGGTAGCACCAATAATATAGTCTCCAAGACAAGGTGGATAAGTTGAAGTTGAAGAGAACCAAACATCCTAGACCTTATCGAGTTTTGTGGTTGCAAAAGGAGCATTATTTGTTGGTGAATGAGTAATGTTTGGTAATTTTTCAAATTGGTAATTATAAAAATAAAATATTGTGTGATGTGATGCTAATGGATGCATGTCATGTTCTTTCAGGAAGACCATGTAAATTTGATAGAGAAGTTATTTATGATGGTAGATTGAGTACATATGTAATAAAGAAGGATGAAAAATAAAATATTTTAAATCTGTTGAAGGATATAGAAGAGGAATCAAGGAACATCTCCAATTTTTGTTTCATTTCTCAAAAGAAAAAATTGAGGGACTTGGAAGAAGAGAAAATATTTTTGCAATCATACCAAAGCTAGTAGTAGTTGGGAAAATGAAAGAAGAGGATAAGAAATAAGAAGAAAAAGAATGTACATATGAAACATGCCTTTTTGAAGGCATGAAAGTGAGTAAACAAGTTGTTGCTATAGAAAATGAGGTAAATTTTGATTTTCCTAAATCTTGCACTTGTAAAGTATATGATGATTTGCATAATTTCAGTTTGAAGGAAAGAGAGGAACAAATATTGAAAGAGATGAAAGTTATCATGCAACAATGTGTTGAGTTTGAAAAAGAAGTGGTTGTTAGAGTAAAACGTATTTCCTAATTAATTCTTTATTTAATTATTATGTTCCTTTCCATCTAATTACTTAAGCTTACTTAGGTCATGTTTTCTTTATGTCTCATGTCATAAAATGAGGACACATGTCATGATCTTGTTTTATCCTCACCTAGGGTTTCTGGGTTAATTATCCTTTTATAAGGATTCTCTATCGTATTATCATTAGAAGATGCACATTAATATGATTCATGCTTTATAGGATCAATAGCTCTTGGCCTCCATAGCTTTGTTATTCTCTCTTTCTATGACAGGTGTTTGATTACAGGTGATCCTTGGGAGTTGTGGAGTTGATTTTTCCCAACTTCAACATGGTATCAAACTATTTGGTACCAAGATGTAGATTATTGTCTCTCTCTTGATTAGTGTTCTTCAGACTATTTGGCACCTGTATTTTTGACTTGCATGTTGAGTAGTGTCATTCAAGTCACTCGTGCAGATTCATGTACCATCTGAATCTTTGACTTTCAGATATTTTCCATTATTTTCCATCTGATTCAAGCAGTGTCATTAGGGGAACTCATACAAATTAATGTTTTCTTGATCTTGACATTTGTATCTTTGAGTTCTAGATGTTTTTACTATGTTTTCCATCTGATTCAAATAGTGTCGTTGGGGGTACTCATGCAGATTCTTGTTATATTGATCCTGATCATCATTTGTTTCATAGGAGGTTCTTCATTTTAGCATCATATCAGCCATCTTTCAACATCAATCTATAACTTCTTCATGCTTTAGCAATGTTCTACATGTTCCTATTTTTGGGAATTTCTTTTGGTTGGAGGCTTCTAAGTCCTTCATTCACCTTTTTTTAGAGGGAAACACAAGTTTTTTTTTCCATTTTAAATTTTTATATTAAAAAAACCTTTTGGCAGGAACCTAAGGTACTTGCCCCCTACCACAATAGGATGCCAAGCCCTCAGGCCCTGCAACTACATGGGGAGGGTAGTTGTGGGGGTTATCACCCCTTGCTAATGGTAAGTGGCAGCCCCCCTCGGGTTCCCTGCCCATGGGGTTGGCATGGGGTGGGTTCACCCCCTCATCACCCCTTTTTAATTTTTTTAATATAAATTTTTAAAAAGAAAACTTTTTATATATTTTTTGACAAAAAATATATATAATAGTTTTTTTCTGGCTTTTTTTTCACTTAAAAATAAAAATAGCCATTTATTTTTGCAAATAATGCCAATTGCTACTATACCTGGAGAACCTTTTTTTAGACCTCTAAAATTGATGGATCTCTATATTCAGAGGCACTTTTGTTAAATTTGTCAACGGTTATTTTTTGCCCTACTCAGACCTTCTCCATTGGGTTTTTCAGTTTTGTACCTCAACTTCTAGAAGTTGTATCTCGGCCCTACAATGGCCTTTTTCAATGTAATTTTTTTTAAATGGGATAGAAATTTGTGCTCCTCATAGTGGTGTACGTGGTTTTCACTTTGGACTTCTATTTTTTTCCATAATTCTATTTTATTAGTGTTGTTCAATTCTCATTTTGGAGACTTCGATGGGCTATATCTTCTACATCCAAACTCGTTTTTGGGTGCTATTTTTTTTTAAAGTGCACATTTTTTCATGAAATTCATTATGGTGCTACTAGCTTCCTCATTTTATGTCATATAATTTTATTTTCAGCATGTATCCCTTTTTTGGAGATTATGGGCTCCCATTGTATGCATTTTTCATTATGTAAATGCACTAAAATAAAGTGCCTCTATATTACACATCATTATTAGGATTTTGCACATCCTATTGTGCCTTTTGTAATTGCACTATGATATAAAGTTCCATGGGGGGGTTGATGTTTTCCTTTGGTTTTCCATCACACCTTTGTCAAGTGAATGTCCCTTCCATGACAATAGTGAATCCCGGTAATTCTTGCCTCATGTGTGTGTGCCTTAGTTTGCACACCCTTTTATTTGTAGGTTGTTTCTCCTACATGCACTTCTTGGTTTGACATAGTTTTAGTGTACATCTCTTGGCTCTCCCTTTTCGGCATTATGGAGGGTTTCTACTGTTGATGCTAAAGATTCATTGGTTTCACATTTGAGTGATCTATGTATATAGTTATTGTTCCTATGTACTTTTAGATGCAGTGTGCATCAGTGGCTAGTTACATGCATTTCAGTGAGATGGATCATTTACCATATTAACACTCTTGCACTCTTTTTTCTAGAGGTTTTTCATTTCAACACTATATCAGTCATTCCTCGACAGTGTTTGCAGCTTCTTCATGCTTCAGTGGTGTTATTCATGTTCATCTTTTGTTCCTATCTTTTGGGACATTTCTTGGTTGGAGGCTTCTTCATCTTCCACTCTTGTTTGGAGGCTTCTTTAATCCTTCATTTGTATTTCTCTCTTTTGTAGAGGAATTTTCTCCCACTAGGTTTTTCTCCTTTTCTCCACCTTTTGAGAGATATTTTGTTTGTACATGGGTAATTTATTAGGCCTTGTTTTCTAGACCCATCATGCATTCATCTTTAGAGGTTTGAGATTCTCCCTAAGTTTCACTTAAGGGGGGGTGTTAGAGTAAAAGGTATTTCTTAATTAATTATTTATTTAATTATTCAGTTACTTTTCCTCTAATTACTTAAGCATACGTAGGTCATGTTTTCTTTATGTCTCATGTAATAAGATGAGGACACATGTCATGATCTTGTTTTAGCCTCACCCAAGGTTTCTAGGTTAATTATCTTTTTATAATGATTCTCTATTATATTATCATTATAATATGCGCATTAATATGATTCATGCTTTTTTGGATCAATAACTTTTGGCCTCCATAGCTTTGTTATTCTCTCTTTCTATGACAGGTGTTTGATTACAGGTGATCCTTGAGAGTTGTGGAGTTAATTTTTCCCAACATCAACAGTTGTAAGTGTTGATGAGGAGGTGATGGGAATTTTTTATTCCCATGATATTGATATGGACATAGAAAGAAATTTTGTGTGGAACCTATCACAATAGGGGAGTATAATGCAATTTGCTAATGACTTGGGAGAGTAGTCCTACTACTCAACTCCATTTTCTAAGCCAAGATTAAAAAATTTCTTACTTGGTGTGTCTGATGTAGGAGCATCTAGGTGGACTAGTAATCCACATCACCCAAAAAATATTTTAGTTAGTTTAGTGGTTTTAGTTTTTGTTTTCATTTTTTAGTGCAATTTAGTTTTGGTTCGCAATCTTCGAAAGTGGGCAATGTGATGTTTTTGTTATTTCATTTGACAAATTTGTCATGTTTGTTATCTGATTTGCATATAATTTCATTAGAGATCATTGAAGGAAATGAATTTAAAATATCATTTAGTTGGTTGGTGTGATTTCTTTCATTTTTCTAAATTCTCAAATTTAATGATTGGTAGTGAAAGAATATGTATATAATTCTTTTTAATGTTAACAGGAAATATGAAAGGTTTCAGTGAAAGGCATAGTATGAAAGGTAGTTTAAAACTTATAATGTTATAACATTGGAGATCACTTGATTTTAAAAAGTAGATTAAACAATTTTAATTAATATATTCGAGAATGTGAGGATTTGAACAAGGGGAAGGTTTTTCAACATTTTGAAAAATTAAATTAAAAAAAATGAAAAATCACAAATGGAGGGAAGAGAGGCCACACAAAGAAAAATCACAAATGGAGGGATGAGATACCACACAAAGAAGGAATAGAAATTTAAAAACATTGAATTAAAATATACTAGCACAAGAGGCCATGGCTATAAAAAAAAAATGAAAATATAATGTAACTAGCAGGGAAATAGGAATGAGGATGGGCGCTTCATCTTGGAAATGAGAATGGAATTCAAAATTAAAGAACATAAAAATGGAGGCATGTGATTTGGCTAAAAAAAAAAATCCATGCCAACTTTAAAAGAATAAGTGCAGAGAAAATGAGGAGAGAGGCAGCTAAGTAAGGAGATAAAAACATATGAAAAAGGAATCTACAAAAGAAAAAAAAAGGGGGGGGTATGACTATTGAGAGGAGGGAAAGTTAAGTATTAAGGTGAAGAGATTAAATAAAATATAACCAATGTGTAAAGAGGGTGTACTCATAAAAATTAAGTTGATATAAACTATGCAGGCCATAGATAGAGTAGTTAAAGAATGTCAAAAAAAGAAGAGAATGAAAAGAAAGAGTTTCATATAGGTAGAGTAGAGGAAATTTAATAGATTAGCAAAGAAGTTAATAGAGGAGACAAGAAATTTACAATAATACAACGGAAACATGTTGATGTATTTAGTCTATAAATCAAAAAATTGAGAAACTGAAATTCAAATTAAATATTAATCATTCAAATTTTCTTATGACAATTAAATGGATGGAATTGAATCTATTTCTTGTGTTCTTGTTGTTAGAGTTTGTAGGTAGATTACTATCAATTCAATGAAAAAATAATATGGATACACAACAAATTTAATACATAGAAATAAAATGGATAATAAGAAGACAACACAAAGATTTAACGTGGTTCACCCAAATCCGGGCTACATCCACCAATAGAGGGTCCAAAATATATTACTCTTCCAGAAAATAACCTTTACAAAGACATGCAAAGACATGTAGCAACTACTGCAACTTACAGCAACATTTTTCCACATTTTTTACTATTGATTTTTTACACAGCCTTTGTTGCATGTACCCGCTACTTTTGCATTTTTTCAGCCACTAATATGTTACTTACTACTCACATTTCTCCTGCCCAACAACCATAAAAAAAAACCCAAAAAATTGTGTCTAAACACCTTCTCATGCATGTACCATTACATGCAACCAATACTTCTTTTCTTTTTGGGTGGTTACATTTACTATTTTTAATCATTGATTTAATTTTATTTTAAATGTTTGTAACTATTCATTCTAGTATTAACTATTTGTAATTGTATATTTAAATACAAAAAGTGCAACTATTATATTTAATAAATAATGGTGAATATTTTTGCATCTGAATTTGATTGGTCTCCAAAATATAACAATATCCCACTTGGAGACTAATCAGACTCCACACCATACCATCTCCCATTTGGAGACTGGTCATAACACCACTACCCCTACAACTCCCACTAGAAATAAGCATCTTGGACCCTACTATTCTACTTTTATTGAAAATTAACTATGAAGTCCAATTGAAGTTGAAAAGGAGCTCAGCTTCTCCCTTTCCACCACCTTCATAAACATATTGGCTAGATTGGAATCTATATGAATCTTTTCCAGTTTTACCTATCCATCCTCCAACACCAACTGAATAAAATGATATCTTAGCTATATGTGTTTGGTTTTTGAGTGCAAGGAAGAATTATTTGCAAGATGTATAGAACTCTAGATGTCCATAAACAAGTACCTTTCAGCCTATTGTTTTCCCAATTCTTTCATGAAAAATTGCAACCATATCATCTCCTTTGTAGTCTCTATTGCAGTAACATACACTGCCTCTGTGATAGATGAAGCAATTACCTTTTACAACTGATAAATTCAACTCACTGATGTCCCACCAACTGTAATACATAACCTATGGTACTCCACTTGGTATCAATACCCCCTACCATATCTAAGTCAACATAGCCTTTTAAATCAGTATTAGAGCCCCCAAAACATAAACATTTATTGGATGTACCTCTCAAATACCTGAGAATCCATTTTACCACATTCCAATGCTCCATTCCAGGATTATTCATATACCTACTAACAACTCCTACAACATGTGTAATATTTGGTCCCATGCATACCAGGGTGTGCATTAAACTACCTACAACTAAAGCATATCCTTAGTCAATTTGAAATGACTAGGAAAAGGTGTGTTGATAGTTTTTGCATTCACCATATGAAATCTTTGCAACACCTTTTCAACATAATCAAACTAAGATAAAAATAATTTAGTTTTCCTATCTCTAGTAATCTTCATACCAAGGATTTGTTTTGTTGTCCCCAAGTCCTTCATAGCAAATGAATTTTCTAACTATTGTTTTAACTCTCTAATGTGATCCATGTTAGACCCCACTACAAGCATATCATCAATATATAAACATAAAATAATGTAGCTATCATCATCTAACCTCTTAAAATAAACACAATGGTCTGAATTACACCAATTGTAGCCTTACTCAACCATAAAACTATAAAATTTAATATACCATTGCCAAGGTGCTTTCTTCAAGCCATATAAACTTTTCTTCAATTTGCACACTGATTTCTCCTTACTCGCAACCTCAAATCCTTGTGGATGATCCATGTATATCTCCTCCTCCAAATCACCATGAAGAAAGGTTGTTTTAACATCTAGTTGTTCCAAATGCAAATCTTCAACAACCACAATACTTAAAATAGTATGAATAGAAGTCAATTTAACAACCAGAGAAAAAAATTCATTAAAATCAGTGCCTTTTTTCTGTGTAAATCCATTTACAACTAACTCGTCTTTAAATATTTTCTTACCTCCATCTTCCTCTTTCATCTTGTAAACCTTTTTTTTTGGTAAAGCCATTTTACCTCTAGACAACTTGCATAATTCCCAAGTCTGATTTTTTAGCAAGGAGTCCATTTCTTCGTCCATTCCATGCTCCCACTGAACATTGGCATCTACTTGCATAGCTTCATCATAACATTCTGGTTCACCAGCATTATTTAATCAAATAGAACACAAAGAGGTAGAAAATATTTCTGGAGGTCTACTTATCCTTATTGATTGTCTAACATTCATTGGATTTTGTGATATTTGTTATTGTTGTTGTTGCAAAGTATGAGGAACCACTAGAATATCATTGTCTAGAGTTTTTTCTAGCACTACATAATCATTTTCTTTCTTCTCATGCTACTATAAATGATCTTTGTACAACACCTTCTAATTGACTATGACATCCTTGCTTCTCACAATTTTATGATTTTCAAAATCCCAAAGCCTATAACCAAATTTATTGATGTCATATCCAAAAAATATACACTTCTTTGATTTTGCATTAAGCTTGGTTCTATTTTTAGAATCTACATGTGCAAATGCTTCACAACCAAAGATTTTGAGAAAAGAATAACTCGCCTTCTTACATGTCCATGCTTCCTCTAGAATACCACATCCCAAAGGATTAGAAGGACCTCTATTAATTAAATAAACAATAGTGTTTACAACCTTTTCCCACATGTTTAGAGTCAGCCCAACATGCAATCTCATAGTCTGTGCATGCTCCATTATTGTTCTATTCATGTGCTTAGCTACTTCATTTTCTTGTGGAGTCCTTGGAATCATTTTTTTCCTACAAATATCATTAGAGGAACAATAATCTTCAAAATATTTTATACAATACTCACCACCATTATTAGATCTAAGACATTTTAACTTTTTCCTGTCTCATTCTCAACCAAGTTTCTCCAATTTTTAAAAGTTTCAAAAGCATCAAATTTTTTCCTAAGGAAATAAATCCATACCTTCCTAGTTGTATCATCTATGAATGTAACATAATACCAAGAGCCATTGAGATAAAATACCTAAGTTGTTCCCCATACATCTATATGCAAAAGCTCTAATTTCTCATGTTTCTTTTTCTTCCCATCCTTGAAAAAACTAACTCTCTTTTGTTTTCCATACACACAACTTTCACAAAAATCCATATTAACACATTTTAGACCTAGTAAAAAAAAATGAATTAATTAATTCCATACATTTTTCACTCATATACCTGTCTATTATGCCACAGTGTTGTTTCCAAACCCACAACAACTATCTGATTGTCTACCTATTGAATTGCATCAACTATTCTTGATTTTTTTTATCTTCAACTGCTAAAGTAGAAGGAATAGTATGACTTGTACAAAGATATAAGGTGACTACTTTCATATCTTTTTCTACCACTAAAGCACCTTTTGTAACCTTCCAATTTTTATCATTAAAATTAATGACACAACCTTCACCTAGATTCCCTACTGAAATTAAATTTCTACTTAACCTTGGAATGTGCCTTA
This sequence comes from Sequoia sempervirens, assembly GCA_007258455.2. Lineage (NCBI taxonomy): Eukaryota > Viridiplantae > Streptophyta > Pinopsida > Cupressales > Cupressaceae > Sequoia > Sequoia sempervirens. The sequence continues at coordinate 42,760 of VDFB02243041.1, read as the reverse complement.
CCTCTTGTAGTATCCAATGATTCCCATTCTACAACTTAATCTTGATTCTTCCCTTTCCAACAATTTGGCGGAGTTTTTTGTCTCCCAAACAAACCAACCCAAAATTCCCTTGGACATAATCAAGAAAATAACTTCTATGGGGCATAGCATGAAATGAAGCCCTTGAATCTAACACCCAAGAATCACCAACATTTTCAAGGGATAAAATCAAAGAATCATCTTCAAATTTATTAATTACCACATTTTGCTCCTTATTTCTTTCATTTTTGTCTCCTTTATTCTTATGAGACTAGCAATCTTTCTTTCAATGACCTAGCTTCCCACAATACCAACAATCCTTCTTTCCTCTGGGTTGGGACCTCTTGTCCTTTGATTTTCCTTATGACTTCTCACAAACTCTAGAATTTTTTCCTCTCTTCTTTTTCTACCCTTGCTTTCTACATTCAAAACACTACCTAATGTGCATGTTCCACCCAAGCTTTTCCTAAGAATTTTCTTGCTCAAATTCACACCAACAACATCATCAAACTTTATCATATAGTCAAATTGTTGGAAAGGGAAGAATCAATATTAACATATTGTTGGAAAGGGTTTTGAATGATTAACCCTAACTTCCTCATCAAAATTGGCATTAACAGAAGTCAATTGACTAGTAACTATGTTAAATTCATTTAAATGATCAACAACAGATCCATCTTCTACCATTTTCATATTGAATAGATGCTTCATAAGAAATACCTTATTCGAAGTTGAAGGCTTTTCATATAGTTTTTCCAAGGTCTGCATCAACTCTGCAGTTGTCTTTGCTTTTGAAACATTAAACACCACTTATTGGGCTAGGCATAATCAAATATTACTAAGTGCCTTTTTGTATAGCATATCCCAATTCTCATCAGACATTGTTGATGGTTTCTTAGCTTTTCCTTCCAATGGCCAAGATAAATCCTTCTGATAAAGATAATCCTTCATCTGCATCTTCCATAACTAATAGTTTTTCCCATTGAACTTTTCAACCTTCAACTTACTCTCATCTTCCATTGCTCCCACTCAACTATGAGACCTTCTTGTAGAGGATAACTGAACACAACCCACTATGATACCACTTGTTAGAGTTTACAGGTAGATTACTATCAATTATATGTATAAATAATATGGATACACAATTGATTTAATGCATAGAAATAAAATGGATTGCGAGAAGAAAACACAAAGATTTAACGTGGTTCTCCCAAATCTAGGCTACATCCACCAACAGAGGGTCCAAAATATATTAATATTTTAGAAAATAATATTTACAAAGACATGCAACAACATTTTTCCACGTTTTTCACTGCTTATTTTTTACACAACCTTTAATGTGTGTACCCATGGCTTCTCCTATTTTTTTCGAGCCACTAATCTACAACTTACTATTCACATTTCTCACACCCAACAACCATAAAAAACCCAAAAAACACGTGTCTAAACATCTTCATGTGCATGTATCATTACATGCAACCAATAACTCTTTTCTTTTTGGGCGATTACATTTACTATTTTTAACCATTCATTTAATTGTATTTTAAATGCTTGTAACTATTCATTTCTAGTACTAACTATTTGTAACTATATATTTAAATACAAAAGTGCAGTAATTATTTAATAAAATAATGGTGAATATTTTTGCATCCAAGTCTGATTGGTCTCCAAAATACAACACTTTTATAAAGTCAAATGGATTTAATTGACAAATGAAATTGCTAATTGGAATTGGTTGCAAACTTTTACATTCTAATAAGACTCTCAAGTTCGTTCTACACCAAATTGGTATCATAGTAGGTTAAAGATCTAAGAGGTTTATGACTCTGGTTGGAGAAGACCCTAAAAGGTGGTGTTATGGGTAATTTGAAGAGAGAAGACCTACAACTACAAAGGTCACCAACATGGCATACCAAGGACGTGGACAAAGAGGACCACAAAATGATGATAGTGCAATCATCATGGAGATGCTAAGAGGCATCACAGTGAGAATGGATCCAATGGAAATGGCATAGTAAAGAGGAGTAACTATAGTAGATGTTAGTGAGGATGAAGATGAAATAGGATCCCACAAAATTGATTTGGAGGATGAAGGAGAGAATATGGTTGATAGTATATTTTTGAAATCAATGGTGAAGATTAGTATTAAACCCCAATGAGAATGTCTGATTGGACTCAATGAGATTAGTTGTAGGAAAGCCTTTATGGATTTAAATTCTTCTGAGGAAAGAGATACTGTACAAGGATGGAATTGATGAGATGAGGATTATGTTGAAAGGTTTGAGGGATATTAGAGTAGTAGTGGAAAGGAGAAATGAAGAGGAATAGGTGGGTACTAATACATTTTGGTATTTTTTTCGACGACGAGTCGTCGGAATTCCGATGGCTATTCGTCGAAAAAAATACCAAAATGTATCAGTGGATCGATATATATATATATATATATATATATATATATATATATATATCGATCGTACGTACGTGAGAGTCATTACCATTCTTTTTTGATAAATATTTATGGAACGTGAACTCTTGTGCATAGAAAAGCATGAAGAAGATGAACATGTGTATGAAGTGGATGGAGAGAATATGAAATAATTACAACAATAGTGTATTACTTTTACAAGTTTAGAGTATGCTAGCCCACTCAAGATAGAATCTTATCCTTTTCATTGTTCTCATAGGACTTAAACTTTGCCAGATCAGTTGGAGGAGTAGCAGGAACAATATAACCATCCTTGACTGATTTCCAAACACCAAAACCTAAATAGATTAGATAGGTTTCCATCTTGAATCGCTAAAAAAAATTGTTCCATTAAACCTAGGTGCCTTGTGAGACCATTCTTGTGCCATCCCAAATCTTCCTCAAGATGTTAGACTTCTTCTAAGGAACTTAGCTTTGATACTAATTATTGAAAACACAAGAATATTGTGAGGGGGGTGAATCAGTATTCTATCAAATCCCAAACCTTTTAGACCAAACAAATACTTTAAATCTACCACATAAATACGAACATGAAATATGGAGGCAATACACAACACAAAATAACACCAAATTTACATGGGAAACCCCATAGGGGAAAAACCATGTGAGAAAAGTTTCTAGGAGCTACTATCCTAATCCAACCTCCTAAAATGAACAATATTTACAACTTTTTTAGGGCTACAATCCAAGGAAGATACAACTCCCCGATGTGAGCACACACTCAAGAATGATTATAGAATGAAAATCCTTCCATTGTTTGAAGTTGATAATTTTTTTTATTTTTTATTTTTTAAAAAGGAGGGTAAAAATTTATTGAACCAAAAAAGCATTACAAAGGAGAAGAAAACTCCCAACAAGAGCATCAAAACAACACCAAATTATGAAACACCTAAGAAGCATCTCATGTCTTCCATAACCAAATCTTCAAGAACCAAAGCCAAATCTTCAGGGAGGTTGTCCCAATCCGCCACATTCCAAGTCCCCATCTGCTCAGAAGCCCACCTAGCCAAGCCATCAGCCACCTTATTCCACTCTCGAGGGACATGACAGAACACAACAGAGTCTAAGGTAGTGCCCAAAGCAAGAATTTGCTTGACCACCACCGCCAACCGCCAATTCACCTCCTCAAACCGCCTCTTATTTAAAAGGTCAATAACAACCTGAGAGTCAAATTCACAAACAATCCTTCTCCATCCCAGAGCACAAGCCCGTTCCAAAGCCAGGAGAATGGCAGTGGCCTCCATGAGATTATTAGTATGCTGACCTCTATAAATAGAGAAGAAAAACACCACCACTCCTGAGCCATCTCTACCAATGCCACCCACACCAGCATGCCCAGGATTTCCTCTAGAAGAGCCATCAGTATTAATTTTCAGCTCCCCCAGAGTAGGGGGACACCAGTGACCAGCCCAACTAACCTTCTCCCTCTTGTGCCCATGGCGAACAGTCATCACAACTCCTTTCCCCACTAGGGATAGCCCCAAAGCACTAACAACTCCAAAATCACCAAGATCCACAGGAATAGACAAATCACACTTAGCAGCCAAAGTTTCTTGAAGACCCCCCAAAATTCTCAACCAAAGCTGACCAATCTACAACTTTCTATCCAGAAAAATCCTTTGATTGCGTTCCAACCAAATATGCCAAATTATCAGACTAGGGCCAATAACCCAAGCTATTAAAAGAAAAGAAGTCTTAACCGAAGGAGGCCCTTGACTTTCCCATAATTCCTTCAAAGAGAACACATGTCTACACGGCATATGCCACAGATTCCACCAAAAGTGCCAAATGGCTTTGGCAAAGGAGCACTGAAAGAAGAGATGAGAAATACACTCTTCATGTCCAGCGCACATAACACACATAGAAGGTCCTTGGAAACCACGCTTGTAGAGATTCTCCCAAGTAAGACATTTTCCTTGCACCACTAACCAAGAGAAGAAATTGCACTTAGGCCATGCAAACTTATTCCAAACCTTCTTCCACCATGAGATATCAGTACTCCCAAACAACTGCTTGTCAAGGACAGCATAACTTGAAGCAACAGAGAATCTTCCTTTTGGATCAGAGTCCCAGTCCAACACATCACGCCTAGAGAGGGAACTACAAGCACGTCTAGACAAAATCCCTGCAAGCTCTTGACGGTCCTCAATAGTGCCATCAGGAGGCCATTCCCTTGGGTCCTTCCACCTGAAAACTGAAGCCTGCCTCAAGGTTTGATGAGTTTTAAAATCAGCCATGTGACAAAAACCAGCCTCAGTGAAGTGATGACACAAATTTTGCAAATGCGGATGTGAGGCCAAAATGGGAGGATATCCATCCCAAGAATCATGCCAGAAAAGAGCTTCCTTACCCTCATTACAAATCCAGAACAACCCCTATTTGACCAACTTGGCACCCATTTTAAGAGTGCTCCAAATCATAGAACCCTTCCCTTCAAGGCTAAAGTGAGCCACATCAGCACTCTCGACCTCACCAAGATACTTTGAGGTAAGGATTTTTTCCCACAACTGATTTTGCTGAGAGCACCACCGCCAATAAAGTTTCACAGCAAGAGCTTGCCCATTCAAGTCAATCCTGCGAAGCCCCAAACCGCCTTCTTGCTTCAGTCTACAGATGACATCCCATTTAACCAAGCTCCACTTTCTATGAAGGAGGTTTCCAGTCCAAAGGAATTGCCTAGACAATTTTTCAAAATCTTTGACAAAACTAGAAGGTGCAGAGAGAACAAAGCATTTGTATAAAGGAAGGGCTTGTACCATAGACTTAAGCAGATTCACTCTACCAGTAGAAGAGAGCCACCTACAAGTCCAATGATTGACCAAATTCTGAAACTTATCCATAATCTCCTTCCAAAATATTTTAGGAAGCGAGCGAACCGCAAGTGGGATGCCAAGATAAACAAAAGGAAGAGTACCAATCTGGAAACGGAGAATACCAGTGATCCTCCTTTGAATAATCTTAGGAGTATTAAAGAAGTAAATAAAGGACTTTCCTTCATTGATTTGCTGACCTGAAGCAGCCAAGTAACAGTCAAGAGTGCTACGCCATCTGACAGCTTCCTCAACCTTGGCACGGCCCATGAGAGTAGTGTCATCCACAAACTGCAGATGAGACTGGGAGGGAATGTTATTTCCCCAACTCCAACCCTAAATCCAGCCACACTCCATGTGAGATCTTATAAACCTCCCAAGGCCCTCTGCAAGAAAAATAAACAAATAGGGAGACAAGGGATCTCCTTGTCTGAGCCCTCTAGAAGCCTTGAACAACTTAGAGGGTTCACCATTAACCAACAAGGAGAAGGATGATGAAGTGACACAGCTCCTAACCCACTCGATCCAATCACCAGCAAAACTGAATGCATCCAGAAGCTTGAACAAGAAGGCCCATTTAACACGATCATAAGCTTTAGCCATGTCCAACTTGATGAACATGGCTTTCTCTTTAGAGCTCGCCATAGAATGTATGGTCTCGGCTGCAATAATTACACCATCCAAAATTTGTCTACCAGCAACAAAACCCCCTTGTTCTTCTGAGATTAGTCTGTCTAACCAAGGTTTCAACTGCTCAGCAATCAACTTTGTAATAATTTTATACACCACATTGCACAAAGCAATGGGCCTAAAATTATCCAAAGTATTAGCCCCCACCTTCTTTGGTATGAGGGTTAAAAAAGTAGCATTCATAGATCTCAACATTTTTTTGTTCAAGAGAGATTCTTGAACAACCGCCAGAAGGTCCAATTTAATCACTTCCCAAAACTCTTGGAAGAATTCAGTCGGAAACCCATCAGGCCCTGGGGCTTTTCCTCTTTTCATCTAAAAAACCATTGCTTCAAGCTCAGATAAAGGGATAGGACTGAGCATAGATTCATTCATTTCTCTAGTAACCAAGGGCGGTATGCTACCCAGGATCAACGCTTCATCCTCCTCCGCCGGGGGGGAGTCCTCAGACAACGACGCAGAGAAGAAATGAATTGACTCAGCAGAAATAGATGCAGAATATGAAAAAATATGTCCATTCTCTGACACTAAAGAGGAGATAACATTACCTTGCTTTCTATCCTTCACAGAGTTGTGGAAGAAGGCAGTATTCCTGTCTCCAGCCTGGAGCCACTCAATTTTGGATTTCTGTTTCCAAAAAATCTCCTCCCTTAATGTCCATTCTTCCACATCCTTCACCACAGCAGCTTCAAGCAAACCAAGCTCCTCAGAGAAGCCTTGGTCCCGAATCTTCCGAGTAATTGAATCCAACTGAGACTGAGCATTTTTCTTTTCTTGAAAGAGATTACCAAAGTGCTGCCTATTCCAACGCTTCAACTTATACTTCACAAACTGGAGCTGCTTCGAGAAGGAGTACATAACAGTCTCATGTGACGGCTTCCCAACACTCCACCATCCAAGAACTAAGTCATGAAGAGAAGCATCCCTGAGCCACATAAGCTGAAACTTAAAAGACTGGTTCATACCTTGTCGGGGTAAAGTAGTAGTAAGTTTGATTGGCCAATGATCAGAACCCCTGACATCCAAAATCTCAGAGCTAGTCACCAACCTATCCCCCATCCAAAAATTGGAAACCAGGAATCTATCTAATCTTTCAGAGATAGCCACTTCCCCACTTCTTCTATTACTCCAGGTAAATAGCCCATTACCCGGCTTGATGTCAACCAGGTTCAAGAGTGCAATATTATCCTTCAGGAGAGTTGAAGCAGAATCTAGACGGGCATTACCACCCCTCTTCTCCTCTAAAGAGGTGATGGCATTAAGATCCCCAGCCAGAATCCAAGGAAGGTAAGGATCCAAAGACCTTACATATCGCACATGATCCCACAACAAAACCTTACCCTGAAAGTCAGCTGGAGCATACAAGTTCGAGAAGAGAACTCTCTCCCCAGACTCAAGATGAGAAGCAACACAAGAAATTGAAACCTCTACAAGAGAGCCACCAAATAGGTCTGACTCTACGTGGGTCCCACAAACAAGCCACCCCACCAGAACTACCAGACACCCCAACACATTGGCACTGACCACGACTCCAAATCTTAGGAACCACAGCCAACATACTATCAACAGACAACTTAGTTTCTTGTAAGAAAACCACATCAGGAGAATGAGACCAAATCAAATCTCGAATAGCCTTTTTTCTAGGGATGTTATTCATACCCCACACATTCCAAGAAAGCACAATCATCGATGAGGCTGGGAGAAGTGGGTATCAATAGTCTTCACCGAACCTGACTCTACCAATGTCTCACCAGTTAGCTTGACTTTTTCCTGGTCCTTCTTTCTACCCACCTTAAGAGGTTTCTCTAGAGTCCCTTTCTTGAAATTATTTTGATGCAGACCTAAACCAGGGGAGTGAGTCTTATGTTTACCTGGATCAGAAGCATCTTGCATCATGGGGAGAACTCCACCAATGTCCGCAGGCCCACCAGACGCCTCCATCACCAAATCAGTCATAACCGAAGCAGTGACTGGAGAATATTTAGTAGTAGCTATCGAAACACCCTGTACTCCAATCTGAATCAAACTTGGAGGCTCAGTAGAATGAACTCCAAGCACCTCCTCAGCTAAAGAATTCACTGATCTCTGTAGAACTTCTTGAAAACCCTCCTCTTGGACTAAATCTTTGAGTGCCTCAAACCTGTTGAGAGTCTCTTCCTCTTGCCTATCATTAAATGATCTTTTTTGGCCTCGAGTGCGATTCTGAGTCTTAACCGGGATAAATCCCTCCTTATTAGCCCCCCCACCCTGCATGGGAGCTTTACCCTTATCTGCATTCAAAGAGGGCTGAGAAGAAGCATTTCTTGTACCAAAAGCACCTGAAGCACAGGGACACCTCCGTTGGAGATGCCCATATTCATGACAAACACGACACCTGAAAGGTAGCATCTCGTAGTCTAACGGTTGAGTCCAGGCATAGGATCCAACAATCATATCAATAGAATCTAGTAGCGGCTTACTCAAATCAATTTCAACACAAACCCTAGCATAAGAAAAAATTCTCTTATTCAGAGTCTGTTGAGAAGGACCAATAGGTCTTCTTAGCAATAACGCAATTGACTGTAGTATATCACTTCTCCAACATTCTAGTGGTAGCCGAGGCAGACGAACCCAAACCGGGACTCTAGAAGGTAATTCCTCTGCCGAGTTAAAGCCAGCATGCCATGGTTTGATGAAAAGACCCACCTGATTATAGAAGTACAGACCACCTTCAAAAGCCCTGTTTCGATCAGAAACACACGAGAAATCTACCATAAAGAAGTTATTTGCAGCCATTAGAATATCAAAGTCACCTTCCGAGTTCCATGTCTTACGAATCCAATTATCAAGAAATGCAAGGGAAACCCTCATCCCCAAGAACTTACAGATCAAAACATGGTTGCAATAGTATTTTATATCTTCAGTTACCGATTCTGATTGTATAACTAAAACTGGACGTTCTTGAGTCCTCTCCAAAAATCCATTCACCTTTTGCAGTTTAAGGGCACCATTTCGAACCCCACCCGAACCAAAAGAGTGCTGAGAAGGAATTCCAGCATTCACCCCAGCCGAAGTAGAATCAAGGCCTGTCATATCAAGAGGCACGTGAGCAGCCATTTAAATCAATAAAAAGAGGTGCTCCCGCAGCCCCTTGCACACCAGGCCAAAACCAAAGCTAGAGCCTAGGATGGGCGCACCAACACCAGAGACAACAGCACAAAGGAATAAAAAATTCCCCTCCCCAAGCAAGCACCAAGCGCAGACCAAAGGAAGCTTAGAAAAAGAAGAAAGAGCCCCAATTGGACCCCACAAAAGTTGCACACAACGCAGCACCAGAGGAAAAATGCGCAGCACCCAAAGACAGGAAAAAAGAAAGCTAAGAGCGACGCCTGGTCCCCTTGACCCCCCGCGAGCATGCACTACCCCTGCGCACAGAAAAGCCAAACTGCAAGCTAGGGCACGGGTGCCCTAGCTCGCCCGCACTCACACGCCATCACCATCGTTTGAAGTTGATAATTAATATCACTCTCTTTTGATGATTGCAATTCCTCTTTGTAGATTCTTCAATTGTCTTCTTAGTTTCCTACTAGCTCACTGCTTTCAAAAATTAAGAAGTTATTGCCTTTGGCTCACTACCTCCAACAAATAATTAATCACACTTCTTCGTATGCCTTCTATCACAAAGATATGATCAAAATGAAACCTGATAAGATCTACCACAACTGCTCTTTCTCTTTTAGTCACTTACAGAATATTATCATGCCATGCCCTAGATCAACTAGGTTTACAATTTATACATGATATTACATTGATTACATTTCACATGTCAGCCTACAATAACAAAAATATTATATTTGTAATTTGGCTAGGGATAAAATAAACAACATGAAACATGTATAGGGAAAGATCCAAAAGACTACACACAATACCAGGAAAAGGAAAATGACTTGTAGATCTTAACACATGCTTAACCTAGTCCCAAAATAGTCTTCACATGATCTTCTATAAACATCATTTGCACACTTTGTAAATACAAAATAGGTCGGCCTTAAGCAAAAAAAATGTAACATGTAGCATTTCAGCCTTCACATCCATTAGTGATACACAAGAATGATAAAACATTGTTTTTGTTTCTCCCAAATGAGTCATCATGACCCATACAACACCTTTAATCACCCCTTAAACTCCACTCAATCTTGAACTTGTGGTACACACCATTTACATACTTTAGGCGGCCTCAGTAAAAGTGCAAACCAACAAAATATTTATTTCAAACCATAGCATATACCAGAGAAGCTAGAAATCACTTTGGAGAACATCAACAAGCATCACATGATATTCAAGAATAGTCTCATACATCCCTTTCATAACTTCATGCAGCAAAAATTTAGCACAAGCCAATAGACATTGAAGCCAGACTCTAGACAACACAGTTCGGTACTCTGACACTATTGACTATCTCTGCGGAAGGAGCATTGACATGAAACTTTGGATATAACACCTTAACATCTCAATGAACTTAACTTCTGACCTACACAACCATATCTTTAAATGTGGAGATATGTAGAGACAACCTTTACACCTCTGAGAACATCCTCATAGAATCAACACAATCTTCTATCTGCCACTCTCATAAACACCTTTCTAGTAACTAAATGATTTGAAATGTGGATCACACATGCCTTAACACAACAGTAAGATATCCTCCAAACCGTAGGAGAAAAACATCATTAGCAAAGAAATGCAGAGCATTTCTCAGAGACTTTGGCAACCAAACAACTAGACTGCAACATTCTTTATAGAACTTTTGACATCATTGACAACAAAACTACAACAATCATATTCTTGGAAATGGTTCCAATTTATTGGCATAATTTGATGGGATATCAACTTACCAAAACTAACTATTACTTCAATAACTATGTTACAAAGATTTTAAAAATAAAAATTAAGATATTAAATCCATAGAAATGGTACCAATTTTTTGTTCTCAAAGTTGTAGGTCCTAGATCCCTAAATCTAGGTTGTTCTTTACATACCAAGGGTGTCAAACTCAAAACAAGAAACCTCTAACTTATGATTAAGCATGTGAATAATAGACCTATTTAATAATTTGGGTAAGAAAATATTCAACTTTGGGCTTATCTACACATGGGGTACTTATAGGAATCTTAAATAGGATTAAAAATAATTGAAAATAGATAAAAGGATAAACTATATAGTAGTACTTGGTGTATCTTCGACCATAAAAGCTATGACTAGGCCAAGGATGATGTAGGAGCATCTTATCAACATCGTGTTTCATTTATAAAGGTTGATTAAAATCATGTTGATTTATAGTGTATCAAGGTCATTTGGACCATTTTTCCATATATTTGAGTCATTTAGAGGTGTCAAGGCTAAATTTGTGTCAAAATGTAAAGTTGTCCAAAATATGTAAAAAGTTGTCACAAAATATGCAAAATTGTAAAGTTGCCAAAAAGCAACATTAGGAAGTTGAAGGGTTATTTAGGATTTTAGGTAGTTTAGAAGCAGTTAGAAGGTGTAGATTCAATTGGAAATTCCTTTAAAGAGGCCTTTGTACATTTAGAAGTTTGTGGGTGATTGAGATTTGAAGATTGAATAAAGATCTATGTTTTTATGCATTTTCTACATAATTTCTTTGTTTCAAGCCCTTGTACAATTCTGTACAGATAGATGTGCTTGCTTGAATGGTTGTAAGTCATAAAGTATCCAATCAATAAGCCCTAGTTGGAGCAGGGCCTAATAGGCCTAATTTGCACGCTATCAGTCATAAATTGATCATTATTTTCCAAAGTAACTCATGATGGCCTTTAGATATGTTTTAAAACATTGAAAGGAGTATTCAAAATGCTAATTATAGTCTTGAATGGAGGTATGCACTGAAAGTTATTTCTGACAGTATGTCTAACGAGTGCTACTAGGAATGTAAGGGGTCATTGAAGGATTGATAATAAGTTGAAAGGGAAGATTATTATGGTTGTTTGTTTTGTTGAATTTAAGGTTCCTGAATGGTGAAAAGGAAAATTGTGGCCATGTTTGAAGTCAGATTAATTGGAAATCCCTAATATGCTTTTGAGGAGTCATTGTATGGAAAGTGCTCTTGTGAAGTTAAATTGAATCTACATCTGTGGATTGTGTTTGAGGAAGATTTAAACAAGTCATGCTTATGAGGACCAAAGTATCTTGGAGGTTTTGTAACAGTTTGGAACTCTAATTGCATATTTGAGTGTTTGAGTTTAGGGTTTTATGAAGGAAAATATGTACTTGGATGGGTGATCAAACAAGAGATTTTTTTAGTTTTGTTAAATGAGATTGACTTTGTGATTTCCTTCCTCTAGCATTGTTTCAAAGGACTAACCTACTACTATGACTATAGGATGTAGGTATGTACAAAATGACTCTCTAGGATGATAACTACTACATATCAATGAAGATATATTTTCCTTGGTTATAACATTGAATCATGAATTGCATACATATACTTCCTACTAATAATCTATTGGTGAATGATGTTTCCAATTTAAGTGCATGGTGGATCATTACTTCTAGGATTGATGTCTATTCATTAGGTTATAAAATCTAAGCACACCATGATAAAAATAAATCAAAATCACAGAGGAATATGATCTATAATACACATGTACCACACATTATGATATAAAGTAGTTGGAAATTCTTATTTACCCATCCTATACTATAAAAATTCATATGCAATGAAAAATTTCCATTACAAAAATATTCTAATGCATTAAAATACTATCCCATTTATGAACATTCATAACAAAAAATTGACAAAAGAAAACCCTAAGATAGAACTTTCAAAAAAATCCATGAATGAAACTATGGAGAAGTTTATCTACAATAATCATTTACAATATTAACCTATTTGAGATTTATAAACATCTACTTTTGTAATCCTGACTAAATTTTTAGGAGTTGAAACCATAGAAGCTCCTTTTTCTTGCAATTGTATCAAAATGTGAAATGGTTGGCCTATTTTTTGGAAATTGAACTAGCATATGTATTGCTTTGTTAATTTCCCTATTACTTTAGGAAGTGAGGAAACACTAATTATCATGCGATAAGGTGTGTATTTAGTGAACCTTGGATCTAAAAAAATATACTAAGATGGAAGTGTAGAGATTGAATGGAATCCATCCACATTAGAATTGTAACAATGTTGTTAATAGAAACATGATTTTCATCATTCTCTATCACTTGAATTACATTTAAATCTTCCCCTTTAAGATGGAAAACTATTTTTTGGCGAGAAAAATTGGACTAGGTTGTTTCAAGGCCTTGTCGGGATATTAATAGTACTCTAGATTGTGTAGGGAGGTAGGTTGGAGTGAAAAATATAAAACATGAGAGCTTTGAAGCTTTAGGGATTAGGAGTTAGGGATATTTTTTAACTAATATCAATGTTAGGGAGTTGGAGATTAGAGGAATAAGAAATCCATACCTCAAAGCACAAAAACAAAGAAAATTTTGACCTCAAGAGTTTAAAAGGTGAATCAATATGAAAAATTGGGGTCAAGCATACTTTTTGTGAGGTACTAAAGAATTCATCCTTGAAGGTGTGTAAATCAAGATAATTATGAACAAATGATCTTATGAGATACATATTAAAAAGTGTTGGGGGTCAAGGTTTAAGGATACTTCATAAATTGTACCATATTAGAAGTATTCACACATCTTTGACTCTAAAAAAGTGTATAGAAGAAAACATTGGAAGTCATAAATTAGAGATACCAAGGAAAATATACTCAAGTAAAGGGATGGCCAAAATTGCGACTCTAAAAGGTAACTTAGTATAAAAATTAAGGTGTTGATGTTTTTAGGAAAGGATGCTAGTAAGAAAAAGTATGATGATACAACAAAAGTAAGGGAAAGTAGATGTTGAAGGAAAGGGATGTTGAAAATGGAAACTTTGATATCCCTATCATAAAAGAGGGAATAAATAAAAGTTATGTTTGAATGGAATTTTTTTTAAACTCTAATGAGCTCAAAAGAAAAAGGTTGACTTAGAAGGAAGGTGGTACTAGGAAGAGAAACTTTAAAACACTATCATAAGCACATACCTTATAAATTTGAACATAATCCTCCACACTTATATTTTTTGAGACCCTTGCAACTTTTAACATTTTATTCAAACATGGAGGGGGTGCTGTCATAATAGTGGTTTACAATTCCTGAGAGGAACGAATTTTAGCTGAAATCACATATTTTTAGAAAATATAATGATTTAAGCCTTAAAAAGTTCCATTTTAAGGATTCCAATTGAAGAGGGTTTCATCAAATCACCTTAGATCAAACCCCCTTGGATAGAACCTCGCTAGTTTTAAACCATACCTATAAATGTGTCTCCTTTACACCTATCAAAATGCTGATAAAAAATCACTTTTGATTTAGCTTTTGGGGGATCAAATGAATTCATTTAAAATTTATTTCAAATGATTATGGTATTCCTTAGAACAAGCTATCCAATGAATATAATTTTAATATGTTTTGGTTTTGTTATGTATTTGTTTTTTAAGTTTTATTAAACATAGGTTTTTCATCGAAAATGAATTTCTTTGTTCTTTACATGTGGAAAAATAGAAGATTATCAAAAAAAAAATTGAAAAATATGAGTGCACAGATATTGAAGTCCTTGATCCAACAAAAAATAAATAAAAATTGACATATACAAAAAAAGTTACGCATTATACAGTCGCACTGTGCGAATTGTAATTTGTTTGACTTTGAAACTTGATTAAGGAAAAAATATTCAATAAAAAACTATCTAACCAAGTGGAAGCACTAGATATCAAAGTTACAAATCTAAATTTGAAAGAATTAGAATTTTATCCTTCATGGAAAAAAAGTTATGCGTTATACGGTGTGCATAACTTTTTAAAAATGTTGTTTTCTGAAAAAAATCTATTTTCGTGGGAGATGGAAAAAGAAGTGCAATTTGATTCCAAAAAGTTTGAAAAAAATATTTTTAGAATCTACAGACAAAACTTGATGAGACTCTAGTTTGCACCATCTTCAAATTCCTCACAGTTTAGCCGCTATAGGTGCCCAAATGTGAAGATTTAGTTAAAAATAATAATTTCAGTGTCCAGTTTGGCCAAAAATTGTAAACCACTATTATGGGATCACCCGAGGATGAGGGAGAACAACATATGTGAAAATTTTGAAGGGAGACCTTTTAGGAAAAATATTATTATTATTGTCTATGGTGGGTATAATAAGGCCCAAAATGCATCAAGGTGGTCAAGGATCAAGCATAATTTGGGCATTACAAATTTGGGAACCAATAAATGCAATTACAACTATATTAATATATCTAAAAAACTTATATAAATAGGGTGATGGATTCACACTATCAATAATAAAATATCACAAATTGTCATCCTACAAATCTAAACATCATGCATATGTAACATGGAAGTATATAAGGGGGCGACCCTATGGTAAAGTGGTGGGGCTTCTTTCTTGTAGGGTCAACAACCAAGGTTCAAACCACACAGGGTCTTTCCCTACTGCGTCAAAAATTGAGACTATTTGACCTTGGTGTTGAGGGGAAACCCTTTGGTGAAATGGTGGGGATTCTTGCCTGTAGAGCCAACAACCAAAGGCTCATAATCTTAATACCATAAAATTTTTGGGGCAACCCTTTGGTGAAGTGGTGGGGCTTCTTTCCTATAGGGCCAACAACCAAGGTTCAAACCCCGTGGGGTCTTTCCCTACCGCATAAAAAATTAAGACTGTTTGACCTTGGTGTTAAGGGGAGACCCTTTGGTGAAATGGTGGGGCTTATTGCTTATATAGCCAACAAGAAAAGGCTCATACCCTCAATACCATAAAATTTTGGGGGGTGACCCTTTGGTGAAGTGGTCGGGCTTCTTTCCTGTAGGGCCAACAACCAAGATTCAAACCTACAAGATCTTTCCCTACCGTGTCAAAAATTGAGATTGTTTGACCTTGGTGTTAAGGGGAGACCCTTTGGTGAAATGGTGGGGCTTCTTTCCCGTACAACCAACAACCAAAGGCTCATACCCTTAATACCATACAATTTTTTTTATTGAGAGATGGAGAGGAGGGGGACCGAGAAGAGGAGTGGAGGGGCTTTTTTGAAATCTAGAGATGATGCAGGCAGTGAACGAGATGATTTAGAGGATGCAAATGGATCAATGATGGGAGGTGAATTGTGGTTGGTTGTTGATTTCAAGATGTTGGGTTGTGGTGGCTTGGTGTTGGCCTTTGCTATTTTCTAGTAGGGTTGATGTGATGCTTGTCATCCAGTTGAGATGTGACAGTTTTGCTACTTGATGTTGGGTGCCCTCTTTTCTACAAGGCTAGTTTCTCTTTGCCCTTTATTTTTTGGGTGAAGCTCTATGGGTTGTGAGCTCCCTTTTTTTGGTTGTGCTTTCATGGTGAAGGATATGTTTCTATGGAGGTCATTGTTTTTTTGGTGGAAAGTGACTTATGGCTAGGCAGATTGTTGATTTCAAGTTTTTGGGTTGCAGCAGCTTGGCGTTGGATTCTTCTTTCTTATGTGAAGCTCTGTGAGTTGTGGGCTCCTTTTTTTTGGTTATGCTTTGGTGAGTTCTTGTTTTTTCCCCCCTTGTTTTATTTCTTCTTAAGCCTAGGGGGGTGTTTGTTGCTCCTTTTTTTCTCTTGTGGGGCTTGGGTTTCTGCCCTTGTTGTGCACTAGGTCTTGGTTTATGGTTTTCTCTAGAGCATCCTTTTGGATGCTTTTCTTTGCGGTGTTCGATGTTTGGAATTTTGTGGGTGATCTTCTCTTTGGAATATCTTTGGTTTTCTAATGGTTTTTTCTTCATCATTAGTTGTTTTGGACTATATCCATGTTGGTTTCCTCTTATGGGGGGCTAGGTTATTCCTATTTTTTTCTTTTTTGACCCAGTTGTCTGGTTCATTCTTTAGGGTGAAGTTTCCCCTATCTGGTGGATCTTCTTCCTTCTCTTGTTTGGTTGTTCCTATTGAGGCTATTGTATCTTCTCTTGTGTTGGAGATACAAACTTTTGGAGAGGTGGAGGACTTGTTATGCTTTTTTGTGTGGGTTGTGAAGGTTTTAGTTTCTTCCTTCAGGTTCCAAAATCTCATGATGCCATGGGATGTTGTGACTTCCCTTCCTACTGATTTTTCTTTATGCCTGGATCTTTAGTTGTGGTCTTCTTTTGAGGTGGAGATTGCTCCTATAGAGGTGGAGCCCTCTCTTATAGAGGTAGAGGTGGATGTTGAATTTATTTGCTCTTATGTTGATCCCTATTGAGGTGGTGTTGATATTGGATTAAGAGAGGTGGTTTTGGTGGTAAGGGGTCTCACTTCATCCTCTCCTATAGAGGGCAGTCCTCTCCCTTAGATTCGGAGGTTGGGATGGTTTGTCAAGTAGATTTTTGTAGGTTTGTTGTTACTTCGCTGAGTTTTATTATGCATTTTGAAACCCCTTTTAAGGTGGATTGTTTGGATGTGTTGTCCCTTTTGAGATGTGGGAATTTTTTGATGTTATTCAACATTAATGTCATTATTATCTTTGGCTCATTATTGGTTTGGGGTTTTATAGTGTTTTACACCATTAAGATGATATTTTTTATGGGCTCAGTGGTTTCTTTCCTGAGCGATCAGTTTGCTATTGCCTAGATGATGCAAGTGGGGTATTTGTTTACCTAAGGGTTCTAGGTCCTAGTTAAAACTTGGTTGTACAAGAATCTCAATCCCTTGTTTTCTTATCTGATGCAACTTGTGTAGTCATGTTTTTTTAGTTATTGATGTTGTTGGGCTGCTATTGGTATGTGTATTATCTTGTATGCAACATTCTTTTCTTTGGAAGGGTTACAAGGCCCTTCAAAAGTAGTTTGTAATGGGTTTCAGGTCCCATCAAAACTTGCTTTACCCCCTAATCAAAAACATGGAGGTATATACATCTAAAATGACCAGGGGTTGTCTAAGATCTCTAGGACACTAAATGACCAACTCCACAACGTCTACCAAGTTCATGTATCTATGAACTCACTATCAAAGTTATGACAAGATAAAATCCTTTATAATGTATATACAACTATAGGAATCAAGTTGTTATTCTAAGAGCTACTATGTCAAATTCAACACATGAACAAATCCACAACCTCTAAAAAAGAAAGTATTAATAGGGGTGTCTAGGATATTTTTAGTCACCAAATAACAACCTCCAAAAATTTCATGTAACTAAGTAATTATCGAAATCCAAGCCAATAAATAAAGGTTCATGCCACCACATGAGTAGCTCTAGTAGTATAGGGATGAACTCTAAAGAAACAATAAACATGAACTAAAATATACTTATCATGATCAAGTGAATCCTCCATCTTGAGAACTAAATTATCAAAATGTGTTATATTAATCCTGTGTGTCTCCATTCTAGAAGTTCTCACCATACTATGCTTAAAAAAATCAATATCAACAAACTTCCACTCAAAAAAGGATTAATACCATAAGGAAGGTCTCCTCTCCTTTAATCATAAAGTATGATTTAATACCGATTATAAAGAAACATAGATTAGCTTTTATATTAACCATAGGAAAAGTGATACCATAAGTTATCAAATATATGTAAATTACAACGTCATTATAAAATAAACTACATATAACAAGAATCAAAGAAAGAAAAGTTTCACAATAAAGAGAGACATGAATATACCTTGAGAAAAATATTTTAGAAAAATATTAGCCTCCAACACACTAAAACCAATGTAATTCTAGAAAAAAAAGTTATTATATGAAATCAAACTCCAATCCTTAATATAGAGATCAAGACTCTCAATCAAGGAGGAAATCATGCAAGATGAAAAAAAAATCCAAGATAGTGAGAAACCAACATTTTTATCCCCATGAGATTGAACTAAGAACACATTAGAACTACATGCCCCACTTCACTCTTCTCAAAATATCCTCAACAAAGAACCCAATCCAATCTTTGAGCTCCACTCACAATGAGAAAGTGTATACCCTTGATTTTAAAAAAAATTAAAAAAAAACTAGAAAACCTAAGTTCCTTATTCCAAAAAAAGAGATACCTCAAATATAGAAAAGATGAATGCTAATACAAAATTAAATCAATAAATTATTACAAAATGTAGAGCTTATATATATTCAATATGATATTGGATAAAATGTAGGGATGTAGGTTGCTTTTCAAATTATCCACATATAGTATAGATTTATGCATCATAGAAAGATGAAGGATGCAAGTTGATTTATATATTTCTAAATTATGATGTAAATAATGAGGATTCAATCTAGAATAGATCGTTATGATTGAATGAGAGGAGTGGAGAATTCTCAAGGGCTAAAAAGGTCAAGAAGAGCTATGTACTAGATCATTAGTGAGTTCTAGAATGAGTCAGGATAAATATTTATTTTTATTTATTTTGGATAATAAGTTATGCATGGGTTAAATTTGAAGAGAATAATGGAGGGATTATAATTAAATATTAGTGGATAATGGGATTTTAATTATTTATGGAGGATAAATGGAACTAGATTTATTTATTTATTCTAAAATAAGATAAATTCATTTATTTATTTAACATAAATTATTTAACTTGTAATGGAAAGGATAATTAGAATGAAACTAGGAAATGGTACTAGGATGTAACATAGTACTAAGATATAATGTTATGTATGGTTAGGAGATGGTGAAAAATAAGTGTCTACAATAAGTACAAGATGATAAAATGATCAAAAAGTGATGACTAACACCACTTGAAGTCTCCTATTTATATTAAAGAGATAGAAAATGAAAGGAAAACTTACTAGAAAATTCCCAAAACACCTTACTACTAATATTTAATGTCAAAATTAAAAACAATCAATAAGTAAAGTTGGGAATCCAAGTTTTTCACTACAACATGTGATTGAGTTTTCTCTAAAATAACCCCTTTTCTCTTTCAAAATATTAAGCCCAAGATTGTATTTCACCTTGAACCCAAACATTAAATATTTTTTACTATATTAAATATATTTTATAATAATCCAAATAATTAAAACCATTGCTTCAATTACTTCCACTAACCATGTTCTCACTAAAACTTGACACCCAATGTGTCACCCATAGTAAATAAATTTTAAATATCACATACAACATCTACTATACCTCATAAACATGGATAATAATATTATAAAATATTAAATATTTCTATATACAAGGTACAAAACACATTCCCAACATTACTCCACTTGTTGTATAGATTACATAATAGTCCAAACTTGTAAAGGACCAATTATAGACAAACTTGTTGTAAAGAAAATGCATCCCCATAATTAGCATGCATCATATATACTTCTCTGTGCTCGCAAGCTTCATTGAAGAAACTTCAAAATTTAGAACTACACACAATGTGCTTTGAATAAACATAAAAAATAGGTCTCTCTATGATTTTGGTGACACTTAATTATAAAATTGATTCATGCTTCCAAATAAATATCCAAACATGCTCCTTGAATAAAAATATCCTCCTAACATGCTTGCATAATTATCATATACTATACCTCTAAAGTGTAGAAAAAAATAACCCACAAATTATATATTTCTCATCCAACCAACTACACTACAATATAGAGTAATTGCATGCCCTAAAGTATACTATTTTCTATCAAAATGTGTTACTCATAGAATCCACAAATCCCTATATATAATGTCCCAGTCGAGAATTATCCTCCAAGGTAGAAAATAAAAAATCTAAATGTGCCTCAAAGATGCATAAGGATCCTCTAACCATAGTCCAACAATCCTTGTCCAAAATACACATATACATCCTTAAGACTCCCAATACTTGGAAATGTTTTTTTTGGTGTAAAACATTGTAGATTGCCAATTGTACTCACATAAAGGATCCAACTCATATTTTATATCCTATCTAGAGTAAGGACACTATAAATCATATCTATCTTCCAACACCAACAAAGTGCTCTAGTTGTGTATCATAGATCTCCAAATCCTCATCTAAAAAATATCTCTCCACATCTAACCATTCAAGACAATGCCAAACACAATAATAATAGATTAAATTTTGTTAAAGATGTAAGTTTCTCAACCAAAAAGAATATCATATCGAAATCTATTTCTATATCTAGAGAATTATTCCATAGCCACTAACTATGTTTTGTACCTCAAACTTATATTTATCCATTAAAGGATCTAAATACAACATATCAATTGTTTAAAGTCAACAATTCATTATTAATCCATGTGTTGATACACAAAAAAATCATAAATTATGAACATACCTAGTAAAAAATTTAACTATATTCCAAATTTGATAAACATACAATAGATTAATGTAGGTCAAATACCTAAGTTGTAACAACATATGTAAAGATGGTGATAAAAAAATAAAATATTGTAAAATGTCAAACTACAACATTGTAAAATGTCAAACTACAAATATATTGTAAAATATTGTAAAATGTCAAACTACAAATATATTTACAAAACACTTTAACATGACCCACAATATTTACAAAATATTTTTAGTTGAGCAATGTTGAAATTACAATAAAAAAATAGCCACAATAACATGTTTCATGCAACCACCCAAATCTTGAATAAAAATATCCTCTTAATAGGCTTGAGTAATTTTCATATACTATACCTATAAAAGTGGAGGAAAATGACCCACAGCCTATACATTGCTCATGTATCCAAGTACACTACAAAATAGAGTGATTACATTACCTCAAGTATACTATTTGTTGTCCACATGTGCTACTCATAGAATCCATAAATCCCTATATATACATTGTACTAGTGAATGCTTGTCCTCCAAGGTAGAAAATAAAAAGTTAAATGTGCCTCAAATATTTCTAAGGATCTCCTCTAACCATAGTCCAACAATCCTTGTCCAAAATACACACATATGCATCCTTAAGACTCCCACTACTTGGGAAATGTTTGTTTTGGTGCAAATCACTATAGACCACCAATTGTACTCGCATAAAGGATCCAACTCATAATTTCTATTCTATCTAAAGTAAAAGGACATTATAAATCATGTCTATCTTCCAATACTAACAAAGTGCTCTAGTTGTGTATCATGAATCACCTCTAAATGCCCATTTAAAAAATATCTCTCCACATCTAACCATTCAAACCTAAGGTAAAGCACGACAATAATATATTTGTTTTTAGAAGATGTAAGCTTCTTAACTAGAAATAATATCATATCAACATATATTTCAAGATCTAGATAATTAGTCCATAGCCACTAACTATGTATTGTATCTCTCAAACTTGTCCATATCCCTTAATGGAACTAAATACAATGTCTCAAGTGTTTAAAGTCAACAATTCATTATTAAGTCATGTGTCAATACACAAAACTATCATACATTAAGAACTCTAAGTATACATCCTTAAGACTCCCACAACTTGGACAATTTTTTTTTTGGTGCAAATCATTATAGAACACCAACTTCACTCACATAAAGCAACCAACTCATATTTTATATCCTATCTAGAGTAAAAGGATGCTATAAATCATGTCTATCTTCCAACGCCAACAAAGTGCTCTAGTTGTGTATCACAAATCTCCTACAAATACCCATCTAAAAAATCTCTCTCCACATCTAACCATTGAACCCCAAATTCAAACACATCAATAATAGAATAGATTCTTTGAAAGATGTAAGCTTCTCAACCACAAAAATTATCATATCGACATTTGTTTCCAAACCTAGAGAATTACTCCATATCCACTAACTATGTCATGTACCTTTCAAACCTATCCCTATCCCTTAAAAGAACTAAATACAACATCTCAAGTCTTTAATGTCAACAATCCATTATCAAGCCATGTGTCGATACACAAAACTATAATAAATTATGAACTCCGAGTAAACTTTTCAACTATATTCCACATATGATGAAAATCCAACATAATAATCTAGTCAAATACCTAAATAATTACACGTTTAAAGAAGGTGATAAAAACATAAAATATCAAACTTCAAATATATTTAGTAAAAGTACACTATAAATCATGTCTATCTTCCAACACCAACAACGTACTCTAGTTGTGTATCAAAAATCTCCTACAAAACCCATCTAAAATATCTCTCTCCACATCTAACCATTGAACCCCAAATTCAAACCCAACAATAATAGAATAAATTTTTTTAAAGATGTAACCTTCTCAACCACAAAGAATATCATATTGACATCTATTTCCAGATATAGAGAATTAGTCCATATCCACTAACTATGTCTTGTACCTCTCAAACCTATCCCTATCCCTTAAAAGAACTAAATACAACATCTGAAGTCTATAAAGTCAACAATCCATTATCAAGCCATGTGTCGATACACAAAACTATAATAAATTATGAACTCCGAGTAAACTCTCTAACAGTATTTCACATTTGATGAAAATTCAACATGATAATGTAGGTCAAATACCTAAGTAGTTACAACATGTTTAAAGAAGGTGACAAAAACATAAAATATTATAAAATGTCAAATTTCAAACATATTTATGAAACACTTTAACATGACCCACAATATTTAAAAATTATTTTTTAATTGAACAATGTTGAAATTACACTAAAAAAGTACCCACAATAACA
Source organism: Sequoia sempervirens (assembly GCA_007258455.2). Classification (NCBI taxonomy): domain Eukaryota; kingdom Viridiplantae; phylum Streptophyta; class Pinopsida; order Cupressales; family Cupressaceae; genus Sequoia; species Sequoia sempervirens. The sequence goes on along the minus strand of VDFB02243041.1, from coordinate 19,144 downwards.
TGTGCCATGCAACCACCCCAAGCTTTTTCATGTGTTGTCACCGTCCTAGTGGGAGGTTGGAGAAAAAAATATGCATTGCATTGCATTTCCTTGGTCAAAAGTGCAAAGAGTGGTCTGTCATGTTGATTAATATTCCAAAGTTTAGTGCTTAGAATGGAATGAGTCTTTTCTAGACAAGAATGAAAAAGAAAAATAATTAATTTGCTCGTATATTGTTAATCATTAAATAAACACTTTCTTTGTCTATCTATATCGACATGATTAAGTTTAGTCTTCGAGCACTTAATTATTAGTTTATAGTCAAAACATTGGAACCAACTAACTATTATTACATGTCTATTTGAGAGTGAAAGTCTTCTTTTATACCTTTACACCTTTACTTCCTTCCCTTAAATGCCTAATGTCGGAGGTTATATATCACTTTTTCATGTGGATTTGTGCAATGTTTGGGTAGTTATATATCACTTTCTTTATGTTGCATAACATATTTGAGTATTGGGTATTCTTTTATTCATGTTGTTTCTTTTTCAAGATAAAAAGGGGGAAATGGGTTTTTAAGATATTTATGCAAATGATGAGATTGTTAGATGTTTTGTATAGTGGTAAATTGTTGAGTCATAAATCATAAAGTGGTAATTCAAGTCTTGTGTGATTGTGGATTTGATTTTTGGAAAAAATCTATATTAAACGTGTTACTGAGATGGGTAACTTCCTAAAAAAAATGCAACCCATATCATTTGAGCATTATCCAAGTACAATGTATGTTAAGTGGACCCTTCATGTTCATGAGATATAAGTTCTTGTGAACTAATGATATTGAAATATGGGTCATTAAAATTGTCCTAGAATTATATAATTAGATGCTGATAAAAAATCATAAAGAGGAAATGGGTTTTTAACACATTTATGGATATGATGAAATTGTTAGACGTTTTGTATAGTGATAAATTGTTATGAGCTGTAAATCATAAAGTAATAGTTCAAGTCTTGTCTAATTTAATACAATATAGAAAATTGAGTGAATTTGATTTTTGAAGAAATTCTATATTAAAAGTGTTATTGAGATGGGCGACTCCCTAAAAAAATTGCACTCCATCTTATATGGGCATTGTCCAAGTACAATGTATGTTAAGTGGACCATTTATGTTCATGAGAAATAAGTTATTGTGAACTAATACTAATAAAATATGGGTCAATAAAATTGTCCTAGAATTATGTAATTAGATATTAATAAAAATCATATAATTAAAAAAGATATATTGAAATTTGTAAAGCATTGATAAATATAATTTTCTTTTGAATTTGTTCATATTCTATTTTCAATCTTTAGCCTCTCGCTTTAAGTCATTAGATCTATTTCCATAATTAGTCCCTCACCTAAAGTAATTGACTCAAGAAAAGAAGACTATATTTGCAATCCCATAAACTAATTTTAACCTTCATAAACATTAATATCATTATTATGTAAATACACAGATAAAATACCCATATAATTATAAATAGTTTACACATGTGAACATATGTGTGGTTCCAATACACATAGATAAAATACACAAATAATTATAAATAGCTTAGCTTACACATGTGAACATATGTGTGGTCCTTCCTTGGAAAGGACAAAACTATTGATCCATGCAAACATGTCTGAATCCACTGCTCCATGTTCATCTTTTAGAGCTACAATGCTGACACCATGAATCAACCATTCCCTACTAAATTGTTTCAAACTAAGTCATTGAATGATACTCCATTTTGTCAACAACAATACCTTTTTTTTAATTTTATATTAGTAGGCAAATGCATTTTGATTTTTGTGTCACATGCTTACTATATATCACTTTCTATCTTTCATTACAAAGTTTAAAATATAATTATAGGTAACATGCAAAATCATTATGGTCTATGCTTTGGGCACATTCTAGAGATACAACTAAGTAAATATATTCCATTATACTTGTGGAATGGATAGGTCTACGTTTTCCCATCATACCCACATAATATTAATTTAAACAAATGTTACAAGCAACTTGGACAAGTTTAGAAGGCTCGTGATGGCTCTTTAAGAAAGTCTAAGGATTACTATAATAGAGTACTTTGATTATGGTTTATTGTTTTTTGTTTACAACTAATTATAATATTATTTAGTTGTGGCTGTATTTGTTTTGAGATCTGAATTTTTTATAGTTTATATATTAAAATAATTATAATACTATTTGATAGAATGAAATGTAAATAAAATATATATCTTAGAAAAAGTGTTTTTACTATTAGATTATAAAGATTTTATGTGTTATTTAATATGATTTGAATTGTTGAGGAGATTGAATTAGATTGTTGTATATCTTATCAAAAAGTAAACTGTTGAAGAGTAGTACCACAAAAGAAGAATATTATATATTAAAAGTTAATGACAATGAAGAATCACCCATTTTAAAGGTTAACAAGGATAATGAAATAATAAGGTTATATATTATGGTTTTATATATAAGGTCAAGAGATTATTTGAATAACAATAATAGTTAAAAATAGATAGGAAAGATATTCTTTTATTTAGCATTGACATATGAAATTTTATAAAGGCGTTTCATCAAAATCAATTAAAAAATAAGAAATAAAATGAATGTATAGCTTGAAAGAGAACAACATAAAATTACAAAAATAAAAATTCTATGCAATAAAAAAGGTCCATAACTATTAAAAAAATAATAATTAAAAGAGTTATGATTTACTTAGTCTAATGATGAAGCATTAACTAAACATGAAGGAAAACAAAGGAGTCTATTAATTGGATCATTCATTAGGTCACTCAAAAATATGAAACAAGTTTTTCTATATCACTATACTTTGTAATCAATGAATTTAATGGAAACTTACACTTGTTTTGCCATTCCTATTGCATGCTTCTTTATCAAGAGAGAGGTAGGAGGGGGAAGAATATCAAGAAAAAAATTAGACAGTATGAAGCTATCAAACTTATTTCTAGCTCCACATATATGGGCATCAATGGAATCAATACATAAATAGTTGATTATGCTTGAAACTATACTCCTTTCCTAGTAGCAAGCCAATTGATATACTCTTGCAACTCATCCATAACCATAGCCACATCCATAGATTAAGGAGGATTGATAGGATAAAAATATTAACTTCATCATTATCAATTCCATCAATTCCCAATCATCAACCTTTTTGATAATCTTAGCTGAATTAAAATAATCATCAAACTCTTGCTCCAAGAGAATGATTGTTTAACACATCCCTTCATCAACATCTCGTGTATTAATCATTGTGACATTTAAACTAATAAAAATAGAAGTATTTTTTGGGAAACACTTGGTTCTCAAGTATAATCATGGAACCTTATTTTAGGAGAATTCTCAATTTAACTTATAACATCTTATGCTACTGATCAACCTACAAGAAAATAATATGAAATTCATAATTTCATTTAAGAAGCTAGAAATTTCCCTCTTGTTTTTTATTAAGGTAAAATGGGTTTTAAAGGGACCCAAAACCCTTACACAAAATGCAGGAATAAAGATATTCAAATAAACACATGTGCAACTGAATAGGTTTTATAGAGACCTAAAACCTAGAAGTTCAAAATAGTCTTAAACAAAAACTGAAAAATCCAATAGTAAACCAACAACAAAACCACCCAAAAAGAACAGCTAAACAATTTAAGGTTTCTTGAAGCCTACGTAAAAAGGGGATAATATTGAAAGTTTAATCTTATTCATGCTGATAATATTAGTTTATATCTAGTAAACCATTTCTCACAAGTACAAACAATAATAATAGTTCACAAATGACTCATGGCAATCAATTGTATATAGAGAACATGAATACTAATAACATTTTTATCATAACCCTCTTCATTTATCATAATTTTATTTCTAATTGATTGTATAATTAAATTAGTAAAATGATGAAATTAATTAATTGTATGAATTTAATTAGGAAATTTATATTATAATTATCTTGATTTTATTTCAAATGATAAAATTATATTATATTAGAGTGGTATTTTAATATTTCTAGATAAATAAACTAAATTAATATTTATTAAAAAGATAAATATAATTATTTTTGTAAATGAGAATTAACTAATTTAAACTTAATTTACTTTTTCTATTAAAAAAATAAAACTTTTTTTATAAAATAATAAACATGAATAAAATTATATTTTATATATGAAAGATGAAGTTCACTTTAATAAGAAATAATAAAAATAGTTTAATTAAACTAGAATTCAATTGAAAAAAGTAGAAAAATATAATTTATTTAATACAACTTTGAATTAAGTAAAATATCTTATGTAAATGAGTTCTTATTCCATTATAAAGTTATTGACAAACTAAATAAGATAGAATAACTTTAGTGTATGTTATTATAAATAATATCAAAGTTGAAGCATAAGTTAATACATCTATGAATAATATTTTTTTAAAAATTGGGGATCCAAATTTGACGTAACTAAAGTAAAATTTTGAATGAAAAAAGATTGTGGTCAAAGAAATTAATCATGGGGTTTATTTAATAAGTGAATTGTTTTTATTGAAAATAAATATATATTATGAAATATATTTTTAACTTAAATTGATCTTTTAAGTTATTTTAATGGAATTCATTGATTGGTATTGAATGGATTGCAATGGGCCACAGTGTGAGTAAATATATAGTTAAAAATAAATTAGAGTATGTGTAAGTTAATTAGAAAATTAAGGAGTTGGGTTTAGTTATCATCACATGGTATGTATCTTACTCATTTATCATTGAATTTTATTTGAAATAATTTGTAATATGATCTAATGGATCTCATTTATAGGACATGTAAATGAGTTACTTTGATAACAATGGTCTAGATCTAAGGTGGTCTAAGAGACAATGCTTGAGACAATCTGGCCTAGATGTGTTGTAAGTGTACAAAATACATATAACTATTAAGCATTAGACAAACAAGAAAACTATAAAATAAATATACTATTTTTATTAATTGCATTTTTTTCATGACACACTCTTGTGGAGATGTGTGGTTTTGTATTTACAATGTTTGGTTGCTAACTCTATGATCTCCCCATTTATTATTTTTTAGATATGCATTTATAATTTGCGTAATCATAGATAAAATACTATAATGGAAGTGTGATCAATTAGTCTTTCATCTACCATACGTCGTCTTCTTATTGTTAAAATTTTGGTCACATGTTGTAAATTGGCATGTTCATGAAATGGGTGTAAAATATGTGTTATATATTTGTGTAGTGCTCTATGATATTGCATGATGTTCTATGCTAAGTTATGAACTACATATCTTGTAGGTGCTAATATGCAAGAATGCAAGTGCAACATAGAATAAAAATAGATTTGTAATCTAAATTGTGTGAGATGATCCTTCATGTTGCATGGACAGTGTGGATGATGTCAAGGGTTATGCATGAGCTAGATGATGTATTTTGAATAGAAAAACATGGCTTGAATTGTTGTGTGGTGATCATGGAGCAAGGAGTTGTATATGAGATTGTGTATTATAGAATAAATGTCTCGTCACACATGCACTTATGTGAGAGAATGCAAATCATAAATCATTGTAACCACACTATCACTACCAACCAAATCATTAGAGATATCGTTATGAGAGTATAATTTAGTAAATATGAGGTTATCATGGTATATGGGATTTAAAGGAGTATCATAATTAATCATTTTTTTTTTGCATCCATCATGAATTAGTGTAAAAGAAATCTATAGAAATTTTATATCTAAATCAAAAATAGGGAAATTCAAAAAATAAGTAAAAGACAAATTTAAAAAAAAATGAATAAATAAAAAATTATGCACTAATGTAAAGCATACAAGTTGTGGGTTAACTAAAATTAAGGAAAAACTAAACATAGCCTTCAATAAATTAGATTTTCTAAATACAAATGATAAAAAGAAAAAGAAAATTAATAAAATTTAGACCCTAAATTAATTTATGAGTTGTGATATGAGAAATTGGTCCAGATAAATAAAATCATAAATAAAATTGAGTTGAATTGGGGATTACTCAAAAATTAGTGTGATGTTGATGTTGATGTTGAATGCACAAGACAACTAAGAGGGGGGGTAAATCAGTTGTACCTTAAAACTTCAAAACCCTCACAAACATTCAGAACCATATTAAATCAATTAACCCTTAATTTGTTAGAATGTTTTATCATGAAAGTAGATAATAGAAACAAAACCAAATCAACACCATACACAAAGAAACACCAAGTTTATGTGGAAAACCCAAGAAGGGAAAAACCACAATGAGGATTAAATCACAATATAAAGTAATATCAACATCGAATACAATAGGGCTCACTACTAAAGGGATCACTGCCCAAAAGAGAGAAAGACTCACTACCAAAATAGAAGAGAAGATAGAGAAGAGTGTTACAATGAGAAATCCATCTCAATGCAACAAAAAATTCCACTACATCATCACCAACACCTTTGTAGTCTTCCTAAAATATTGTAGACACCTTATGCTCACTACATTTAGTAATCTAACACATGAAATATTGCACTGCACTTCACAAATTCACACTCTACAACTCTGCAATTCACACCATTTGCATCACATAGATCTATCTTCACATCCCTCAACAATTCAACTCATATTTATACCATCTTCAACATTGAAAATGTTCTCCAAGGTCGGCTATGCACCTCATGTTGGCATATGGCTTGGGGAGATTGTTTATGGATTCTAGTGTTGTCATTGATGGCAACTAAAGTCATTATCTCAGTCCGCAGATCAGGATCTACTTATACTGGTAGGAAATGTAGAAGACAGTGTGTTACCGGTAGAAAGCATGAAGAACAGGGTATCTGTCAGTTAGTCAATCTGTATGCTTCATCGAATCATTATTTTGTGTTGTGGATCCCCAAGAAAGTTTGTTAAGAATGTATGTTACCTTATTGGTAAGTTTTGTGATGTTGCAGCAATCGGTGTACGAGTTAGGAGATTCAGTAGAATGATTTTATGTTTATTTGCTCATTATGGCCGACTCAATGAATGTAGTGTGTCATGGATGTATAAGGAGTAGTTGTTTAATTGTTTCTAAGTTTGAAAATATTATTTTGGGTCCCAGCTATGTCTTAGCCAACCTTTGTGGGTGCACATTAAATATAACTTGTGATTTGAGCTGACTGTTGGAGAATATTTCATGTTTTGTTGAAGCCAACTTAAGTGATTAAAATCTTTTCTAGCGGATATATATATATATGAGATTGGTAATTCTTTTTTGGAGAGAGGATGAAGTGGTGTGAATGTGTGAAAAGAGTAGAACAAATGTATGAGCAAACATCAGAATATCAGTTGAGTAAATTTTGCTTAAGCAGAAGAAGATTATTGTGAATTAAGGCAAAGCAGAGCAGAGCGAGTTGTAGGATCAAACAGAAGGTTCAAAATTTGTTTTATGTGCGTCACCAAAACTGAATCCAAGCATTTGTAGATGCTATCTTTTCAGTTCAATTTTTGTTGTAATCACAAGCATTTTGTAAGGTAGTGAGCCTTCCTTATTTCGAGCAGTGAGCTCTAGGCAGTGTTCCTGAATGTAAGTGCATTCCCTTTTATTCATACTTTTAACAGAGTATAAATTGTGGATTAATCTCCACCATGGTTTTTCCCCTAAAAATGTTTCCACGTAAAAATATTGGTGTTATGGTGTTTTGATCATCTTGTTAATGTGCTTGAATCTTTATTTTTGTTTATGTGCTGAAAATAGTTTAAGATTTGAATTGAAAGTCAAATTTGTTGAACACTGATTCACCCCCCCCCCTCTCAATGTTCCTTGAGTCCAACACCTCAATCATGCAAATTCAAATTAGGTTGGAACCAAAACATTCGCGCAGTGGAAAGGAATGAAGGTAAACCAAAACATGCCTTAGTTAGGACCTAATCCACTCATACATGCCATGCCATGCTTCCAAAAAAACTGAAGCAAATTTGCAATTAGTGTAAACACCCAAGGTCAGTTGATCATGTGTTAACACCATCAAACACTTAAGTACACATTTCCTCAAAACCAAAGATGACTCGCGAACACCACATAGCACTTGAACACAATCTAGAATATTCCACAAAAGTCCTAAAAATCAACAAATTCCTTCGCAATAACTTTCACTTGAAGAATGTGCACAACCAATACAGTCAAATGATTTTTTCATACATTCTAGATCCGCAAGACTTGATACCACTTCAACTAAAGAAAGATACAAACACTATCAATGCCATTCTAGATCCGCAAGACCTGAAACCACTTTTTGGAGAAATTCAAAGCAAAAAATATTCTCCCAAACATCTCTACAATACATAGTTCACACACTGGTGAACACACCTTCTACACAACAATCCAACACACCAAATTCTAAATATAACACCTTTGAACACCTCAGATCAACATATCCAAACTGCACAAGCAGATCTTCAACATAGAAGAAATGCATAGCCAAACTAGAACACTACTTTGCAAGACAAAACACCACTACAACACACTGTTTCCACATTTTATTCAAATTTTCTCAAAAGCACTTGGAAACCAAGCACTAGAAATATATCAACATCTTTAGCACTTCCTTATCACCACCAAGCCAGCTACAACATAGAAACTCAACCATAAATCCATAGTTATGAAATAAAAACTCACATAACCCTCACACAAAATCATTCAACACCACCAACAACAAACAAGATGTAAAAGTTTGCAATAACATAATTAATCTTCTCTATTTAACTTGCAACAAAGTTTCTCAACTTTAATAAAATTTGATTATAGAAGTTTGTGCAGCCATACAAGCTAAAGTAAATCAATAAAAAAACATATTAGAATTTTCTATGAGACATTAAACAACCTCAAAAATCAAGCTACAATTCTTCTTCTTCAAATCATCTCCCTACACTATGAATCTAGCTCTCCAATCTGCAATCTTCAATACCAACTTGTTGATATTCAACCATGGATTTCATAATCCATTTATTGCTTCAACACACCTTCAAAGCTTGCAGAAAAATGTATTTTCCACCTTCTCTAAGAAAATCCACACCTAGGAAGCATCAACTTCAATTGGCAGCAACAACCTCCTAAAATGACCAAAATAAAGCATATAAATTAACTCCTTAAAACCTTTCATGTAACTCCCAATTTTCTATGCTTGGAAATGGACAATATGATTTCAAAAATGAATTTAAAAATCATTAAATATTGAAAAGGGATCTTTTTGTAACCTTCATCCATGATTGTCCAAGAAAAGCATCCACTTCCTCACAAATAGGAGCCCTGGAATAGAAAAATCTACCACTTGCTCTTGGGCGTCCAAATTCTTCATGCAAAAGTTGAGGAACAGATTAGTTGTCATAACTTGTAACTCCCCAAATCCCATGCTCAAGAAGGCATATTTGGAGATTTTTCCTTGAAAAAGTCACAAAATGAGTTCAAATCACCATAAATCTGCAACATAACAACTTGGAAAAATATTTGCCAAATATTTTAGGCCTTATTACAAACATTTATTCACCTAAAATATTTAAAGACCAAACTAAATAAAAATTTAAAATTAAATATTTTTTGTTGATGCAAGATTTCCAATCAACTGTGGATGCTCCTACATCACATAGACATAAACTTATCAAAGAAACACTAGAGGTTGACACTAGTAGCTTACTAATGACAACATAATGAAACTAATCAAAGCATCATCAGAGACAATATCAAATCAGTACCAATTGTTCACACTCTTGCAACAATATCTTGCTCATACAGTTGACACCAATGACAACAAAAGCTTGTTGACATCAATGACAATACCAACTACACATACTTGCAACAATCTCCCCCTTTGTCATTAATCACAACACATGATATGAAAAACCATCAGCAACAAGCACAACTCTAATCCTCAATATTCAGCTTCATACTGTGTGTGTGTGAAATGTGCATAGTTAGTATCAACACAAACCTTAATGAAATGATTTATATTAAAGATTCAAAGCAAAGAAGCTATTCTAATTTGCAACAAACTAAATCTTTCAAGAATGTCTCATTTTCCTCTATTCTTAATGATTATTTTAACCTTTTGGCCCTCATATTTCTATGTGCACAAAGGTTGTTAAAATGACTACTTAGGAAACGAGATAACATTCAACGTGCAAGCCAATTTAATGCCTATATGAAACTATATGCAAACAATGATGATGAATGCTATGATGAGTGGAGGATAATGTCTATGATAAATGAACAAGTGGAGGTGGATGCTATGGTATTGAACTAGAATGATCTATATATGACTCTACATATTCTCAAATGCAAACTAACAATGGCTAAGATGATACTCCATATGCTCAAATGCAAACTTAAAATGAACTAATCTAAAATACAACTATGATGCAATGGAGGACATAAAATGAAGCTATGATGCAATATTTAAAGCTAAGATATAAATTCAAAGCAAAACATGATGTAAAGACTAGCTATAAGACTCCAAAATGCTACTTCAAATGTGGATGCCAAATACAATGCCCAAGGGTTGTATTTATAGCCTTTTCCAAGCATATAGTGAGGTGACAATAATCAACAGTCCATATTTGAATAAGAAAAATGGATGGTGAAGATGAAGAGAATCAAGATGTCCCCTTGACCAAAGACAACATGCCATTTGGATGGAAGAATCTCTTGACCAATGGGAAACATACCATTTGGATGGAAGATTCAATTGTGGGAATAGAAGACCATGTGCTTCCAAAATTGGTGGAAGTGTGGGAGGAATAAGTCATGTGCTCCAAAATTGGTAGAAGTATGGGAGGAATAAGCCATGTGCTTTTTAAAATGAGTTGAAGATAATTCTAATTAAAAATTAGAGTTATTTATTTTCATGTGACCTTGGTGAGGTGGCACAAAAGGTTGTCTAGACGTGTGCTTTAATTCCTAATCGGGATTAGTGAAGATTAATTAAATAAAACAAACTTATGGAAATTTGTTTATTTAATTAATTTAGAAGAATATGTTTTAGATTTGGAGAATTTAAAAAATGAACAATATAAATAAATTGAGAATTTATTTATACGTAGTCGAAATATCAATCAAATAGCTAGTATTTAATTAATTAAAGGTGATGACCAATTTTAGGTGTATACATTTTTCCCCTCTTTGAATTAATGTGTTTACACATTGCTTAAAAGAAAATTTTGATACCGATGCTCAGAAAAAAAATTGATGCTCAGATGTTGATTTTTAGGTACTACCGGATATATGCCCCCTCGAGAGATAAATCAGTAAAATGTGGAATTTTTGATGTTTTGTCGAGGATTTGATGATGATTTTGCAAATTTTTATGATGTAGAAATGATTTATCTCCCGAAAAAGAAGATTGAGAATGCCAGATTGATTAATTGATGCCTTATGTTGCCTCCTTGTGTTCGATGTTGATGATCGCATTCAGCTGATTGATTTGATGATGTTGATGTGATTATTGACCTCATGATAGGTGAGGATCAATGATAAGATGATGATGATTGACCTCGTGATAGGTGATGGTCAATGATAGGATGTTGTTGATTGTCCTCATGATAGGTGAGGATCAATGATAGATTGATAATTGACCTCATGATAGGCAAGGATCAATGATAGTTTGATTGATTGACCTCATGATAGGCGAGGATCAATGATAGATTGATGATTGACCTTGTGATAGGCAAGGATAAATGATAGATTGATGATTGACCTCGTGATAGGTGAGGATCAATGATAGTTTGATTGATGAACCTCATGATAGGCGAGGTTGCATTGATTGATGAACCTCATGATAGGTGAGGTGCATTGATTGATTTTATAAACCTCATGATAGGCGAGGTTGAATTGATTGATGAACCTCATGATAGGTGAGGTTGAGTTGATTGATTGACTAATAAGATTGTTGATTTGCAATATGTTATGATCATAGGAATATTTTTGCATCTAGTGTAAACGGATTCAGATTTGATTAGGCAATGTGGTTTAACTTCTTTGGTTGATTAATTTGGCCTAGTATAGGATTGATTAATGTACTGAGACTTGATGATGTATTGAGACCTGATGTATACACTGATTTAGTTGAGACATTGATGATTTGTACCACTTTGTTAATGTATCTCTCCATCTTTGGATATCATTGTACACTTGACATTGTGATTTTGAGGTTATATGATATGCGGTGATGATGATGATTGATCTATGTGACCATGATGTTCATATATTGATGATCTTGATCATGATGATTATGATGGATGCGTTTGATTTCTATTTTATGATGCTATGTGGTGTTCTATATGATGATGATATGATATGCTATGGATGAAAATTATGATGTAATTGATGTGTTATGATTCTAGGATAGCCTATATGATGCATCGGATGGATTTTATTATGTCATGGATATGTGATGAAATGTGATGTTCATATTGAGTATGTACGAATGTGATGATAATGAGATACAATGATTATGTAAATGATGTGTGATGTTTTGTAATGATGAATTATGATTATGTGATGCAAATGATCATGTAGATGATTATATTCTAGGGTCTTAAGCTTAAATGAGTGAATCTATCCAACTTCCAAGAGTTGTGGGAAGGTTGTCGTTAGTTGATTCTTTGTTAAATTAAGCTTTCACAAAACCTGACATATTTCCCAATTCTTTTGGAAATCTAAAGAGACTCACTCATTTAAGCTTAGTGAACCACTTCCCTAATGCCACTATATGAAATGATTTTGATTATGTAAATGAGATGCGATGCACGTCTTTTTTTGTTTTCTGATGCAAATATTATGATGTGATGCATGGATGGATGAATGATATTGTAATGTTTTCCGATGCAAGTGATATGCAACTAAATGAGAATGTTTTCTAATTGATGATAATGCAAGTGATATGTAACTATATGAAAATGATGTGTTTTTGGCAATGTCAAGTGTACTCAATCCCTTAATGCAAGAGATAACATCATTGTTGCAGCTTTGGAAATCCCATAAATACAAATGCAAACATGGATGCACTCTATTCTAACCATGCAGATCTCGTATGCAAAAGTTTTCATTCATAACAGTCGATTTGTTGTGCTTTTTATCATCATTGGGCCTTTAAAGTGAGTACAAGCATCAATGGTATATTAAGACCATGATGAATTGAGTACTACTTCCATGATGTTTGATAGTGCAAGTTAACACAAGCATCCAAGTATAATTAAACTGAGATGACCTAAGCATTTCTTGCGTAAATACACAAGAGTTAACTATTTTCCTATGCAAATTCAGAATGTCATCATTGATACTTTGTAGCACACGTCTCACAACAATTTGCATAGTAATAATGATCAACTCATAGACATCAGACAAATAAAAATCATACTCCTTCCTGGCTCCTCTAGTTTAGTACATCATCAAGCGGCTCTAGAGATATGATAACAAAAATTGCAATACAACAATTGAACATTTGTGTTTAACATGATAACGCATGATTCAAAAGAGCATCATCCTTTTTATTTGATTTTATGTCCAATTTTCTAATGTTTTTGGATTTTTTAAATTTTTAGGTGTTTTCTGAGATTTTGACCAAGAACCTAACCTAAAGACCTATCCTAGGGGTCTCGAGGGCTGATCAAATATTATCCTTGCCTACGTTGTACACGCAGAGGCCATGTAGTTCGACAAGACAACTCTGTTTTGATTTTTTGACTGACTTTTAACGTATTTTTGGATTTTGATATGATATGGACGTTTGATGCATTTCTGATGGTGATTGATGTTCAATATTGGGTTGTATTTTAATCATTGTGTTTGTTGCATTTTTCCTCCTGCTGTTTGTCTGTTGGTTCAAGCTCAAAGTTTGTTTTCCCCTAGTGAGTATAGGATTTTGTCCCCAGTCTAGGGTGAGACACAACCACGATGCCAAAATATGTACATGGCACTTTCAAAGGATAGGTAGATGGATGGCGAAAGTGAATGGTGAAAGTGAATGATCAACATGCACAAATAGATGGAAAAGTTAACCTATCACAAATAGCACATGTTGCCAGGTTTTCACTACTTGTTTTTATTACACTTTTTCAGATTTTATGATTTTTTTTATCTTTTTGATTTTTTTGATTTTTTTGTGTTTTTCTCTTTTTTCTCTTTTTTTGTTGTTACCAAGATGCCTGTTTGCTAGGTTTTCATTAAGGAAACCATTTTTTCAGGACATTTTATGATGTTTTTAGTATTTTTCAAGACCTTTTCCCCAATGCACTTGGGTGATTCAAGTGTATAACTTCTTGAGATGAAGGTTGTTAAGGGGTTCATCAAACAAATCCCCTTCTGGTGTAGACTATTGATATGCTCCTAATCTGAAGACTGTTGTGACGATGCCTTGATCCTGTGTGAATGACCATGCTGGATGAAAGGACTCGATCGAAATGAATAACATGAGTGGAAAATATGATGGATGATAGAGGTGATAGATGAAAGAGGTTATCATAGGATCCCTAATGTACATGTTATATGGGCCATCAGGCTTCAGACAAAAAGGAGCTTGGGCAACCGATGAGTTATAGTACGTGAAGGGGTCGCCATCAAAGATGCATTGAAAGAAATCACCAATGGAAGTGTAATGATATGACAGGTATGTGAACATGGATGGGTGGAAGGGAATATGTGGTATGAGTGACATGGATGTAGACCATGAATCAACAAGTTCTTTCTTTGATTTTCTTCTTTGATAGATGCCCCAGTGAGTTTTGAGGGAGAGGCATGTTTGGAGATCAAATTTTGCTCACTTTTATTTTTTACTTTGATTTTTTATATGTCTAGTAGCTTTTTATTTTGGCTAGGGGACTTGTCTAGATCTTTCTTTCTTTTTGATTGGTCCAATATCTTTTTGTATTGGCTAAGGGACTTTGCTTGATCCTTTTTTTATTTTGATTTTTCCAATAGCTTTGTATTTTGGCTAAGGGACTTCTCTTGATTTTTCTTTTGTGGCAAGCTTTCTTTTGATTTTGAATCTCCTTTTGAAAAGAAAAAAATTTACCTTTGATTTCTAATTTGCCTCCTTTATATTTTCTTTAGATGATACTTGTTGATCCATGTCTACAAGGTGGATGGATGTGGGTGAGATGAATGAAGTGGGAGTGGTGATGCCATCAATGGAGTCTTTGATACTATCCTTTTCGATACTGCTAACATCAATGGAGGCTTGCACATCCTTAGTGACTTGGCAAGATGACTTGATAGAGGGAACATTAGGAGATTCATACCCTAGCCCAAGGCAAGTGTGATGGAAGGATGGTTGGATATCCTTAGTAGGATCATGGTCAAAAAGTGGGTTATCATAGGTATCAAAATCTTGTGTGCAACTAGATATGGAAAGGGTAGGTGTATCATCAAGATCCCAAAAGGTTTCAATCCCAACACAATCATCTTTCTGCATTTCTTCTATAGCAATCTCAACATCATTGTTGGAAGTTTGACCTTTCTCCACAACAGTACCAATGTCATTTATTAGCAACTTATCCATACGGTATTCTCCACATCCTAGATCATGAATTTGGACTTTGGGGTTTGATAGTGTAGTGACTAGAGTGGATGTTTTGACGATTTCATGATCAACATTTATTTGAGGGGAGGATGCTTCACAATTGCTAGGGATGGTGATTTCAACTTTAGGACTTTGATTATGGCCAGACATGAAAGAATTAGGATCTCCTTGTATTGTGATTTCAGCTCCATCATGAGAAAACTTCAAACATTGATGGTATGTAGAGGATATTGCTTGCATTTCATGTATCCACGGTCTTCCTAGAAGGATATTATAGGTCAAGGGGAGATCAAGGACTTGGGAAACCACATCTTTCATCATAGGGCTGATTCTGATTGGTAGAGTAACCGATCCTTTAGATAAGCACTCTTCTGCATCATATCCCTTCATGGTAATCTTTTTACTGGAGTCTATTAAATTTTTTGAATATCCCAAGGCATGTATAAACTTTAAAGAGTAGATATTTAAACCAGCTCCTCCATCTATTAGAACATGTTTGACCAAACATTTATGGATCAAAACTTCAATATGAAGTGGAGCATTATGCAGATGGGTGAGTGATGCATCATAATTTTTAGTAAATGATAGGAAATTAGGTGTGGTTACATGTCCCACCATAGCTTGGGATTGGAATTTTTTTGAATCAGCTGGTATAATGCTTTGTTTATCATTGATTGGATTACCAACAACAGAAATGCTAAGAATAGTAGTATCGTAGACATAATTTACATTTTTTCCTTTGGTGTTCGCTGACGAGGATTCCCCCTTTTCATAGTTTGGTAGAGGGTTCTTAAACGCTCCATGATCATTGTTTGTTTGAGGTCCCTCTACAAATATCATCTTCTTGTCAATTAGATATTGTATCAAGTGTTTCAACTGTATGTAGTCATTGGTTTTGTGTCCTTTGTTCATATGAAAGTCACAGAAATGTGCATCATTCCACCATGGTGGTTTATCTTGTGGGTTATAATCTCGTGCCTCCAATAACATTATAACCTTGGCTTCAAGAAGCTCTTTTAGTGCTAATTCTAAGGATTGTCCCAAAGGTGTGAACCTTCTTTGATTTGATGATGGTATTTTGTATGAGGTTGAATCTAGTTTAGATTCATCATTGTTTGGGTTGTTGTTCTGATTGGTTTTGGTGGCAGTAGCTGTCAAATTGAATATGAGTTTTGTGTTTTGTGTTTCAGTTGAAGCATCGTTGTTACCAGCATTCTTGTTGCATTGTCAAAACTTGGGTTTGTCACCACTATTGTAATTGTTGGAGGGGTTCAATGAGTTGTTTTTGTTGTATATTTTGATGACTCCTCTCTTGACTAAAGCCTCTTCAATTTTAATCTTGTTTTCAATTAATTTTTTGAAGGTTGGGGGACATTGCAATTCCAATCTATAACTCATCTTGTCATTAAGGTTGTCAATAAATATTTCTATCTTTTCCTTTTCAAGCACGGGACGAGAATATGATGTGAATAACCTTCTCCATTTCTACAAGAATACAAGGAATGATTCCCCTTTCTTTTGTTTCAAGTTACAAAGATCTTTCATGATAATGTCATGTTGGATGTTGTATGAATATTGAGAGATGAACTTGTTGACTAATTCCTCAAAGGTGTTAATTGGTGGGGTGAGTTTGGAGAACCATTCAAGACCATGTGTACCTCTTCTTGGGAATAACCTCATCAAATATGTTTCCTCATATGCAAATTCAAGACTCATGGTCCTAAATTCCCTTACATGGTCTATTGGATCATTTTTTCCATTGTATTTGTCGTACTTTGGGAATTCACAATGTTTAGGAAAGGGTATCATGTGGATACTTTCATCAAATGGATAAGTACAAATGTCTTGGATTAAGTATCATTTGGAGGTTTCTCTTTGCATATCAAGGATTTTTTGTTGAATGTACTTCATTTGGTGAGTGAGAGCAACCACTTGTTCATGATCATTTTCAGGCTTTTTGGGGAGTGCTTGTAATTGATTCACATCAAATTCTTTTGGTAATTTGGAACCTTGTTTGGCTAGCATAAGGAGGTATTTTTCCCCATTTATTTCAAAAATATTTTCTAAACACTTGTGGAAATTGGGTTCTTGTTCAACATGTTGGATATCTTCTTCGGTTATTTCTTCCCCATCAGTGTTGTTGAGTCCATGAAAAGGATTCTCTTTAGCCTCCACAATGGTGTTTTGTGTTTCATTATTTTGAGTTTCGGTGTTTTGAGTCTCAATGATCGGAGTTTCAATGGTTGGGATTTCAATGTTTGAAGTTTCAATGGTTGGGGTTTCAATGTTTGGCTCTTCGATGTTGTGATTTTCAAGTCCTTTTTCCTTAAGTTTTCATTTATGCAACCTTGTTTGAATTGGCATACAAGTGTTATAATTTAGACTAAACTTTGATCTAGGTTTTGGAAAAGTACCAAGGATTACAACTAAGTCAAATAGAATGACAAATTCTAATGATACTAATTTTGATTTGACTATGTAGCTTCATTTTGTGATGAGAGGATGATAAATCCTGATGATGAAAGTGGGCCTAATAATCAAAGGTGTGATAAATTTGATGATGTTGGTACTTTGTGATGTTAGATCTTGGTTTAGGTTGGAAAATTCCACTTATAGAAGTCAGTTTTAACAAGTTTAGATTCTAAGGTATCTAAGGAATGATCTTGGACTCTGAGAAAGTTCTAAAATTTTGGTTCAAACTATGAAACTGGTGGTAAATGTTCTTCCTAAATGAGGTACTCAAACCTTTGGAAAATTCTTGGATTTTGACAATAGTAAAAGATTTATAATTCAGGATTGTTCTTGCAAGCTCTTTTGTAGAAATTGAAGGTCAACCTCTCTCTAAATTCGTAAAGTGTTGATAGACATTTTTGGTGTTCTTTTGGACTAAGAGGTTTGGACTTTGGTTTCCAAATTTTAATATTTCTTGAAATAATTTGGTAACACACATGTTTAGACTCTATTTTACCTAAGGATTGGTTGAATACTTTTGAGGATTCCCAAGATGAGACTGATTGTCAGACAAGAGATGAACCTAGGTCACTATTTTTTGTTCTGCAAAAGGTGCCAAAACAAAGACAAAAGGTGCCAGAATAGGTTCAGACTTGGTTTTTTGAAAGTTTATTTAAAAATTTGTTTGGTTTTCCTACTTTTTCAATGGGAGACTTGGTTGTTTCACTAAATATAATTCTGAATCAGGGTTTTCACTTTTGATATGCAGCGTTTTGTTTGTTTTGAAAACAATTTGATAAAGACACATCAAGCAATGTACACTCCTAAGGTTGTGAAAGACTGTATTCTTTTGGATTCCACGTGGGTTTTACCCCAACCACACTTATTCTTAGCAGATGACTAGATGCTTGATCCCACTGGCTCCCCTCCATGACACTCACTTCTTGGGGCAGCCAAGCATCAATACCCATGAATCTCCCATGGAATATTTTTCATCTCCACTAAAAATTGCAAGAATGTGGATGCCTTCACAACGATCGTTGTTGCACCAAAGAATAGATAAAGGTTTTTGGCCAAACTATAACAAGGGTTTTAATGCAGGCATTCCATTCATGGGGGATAA